>PVIR01019812.1:0-31491 GCA_004026965.1 Petromus typicus
CTAGTGTTTCTTAAGTTTCCTGACATTGTTGTCATGTAAAGTTAGCTTCTCACAAAATATTTCTCTAACAAAAGACAAAAGTAACCATAATATGGATCAAACATATAAAGTCAGATTAAAATCATAAATATAGATAATATATGATATAGAACTCCTTCAGATGATGGCTATTCCCATGGACATGTTAATTACCTGCAAGGTCTTTAGTACATTTATTTTATTTTTTAAATTATGATTAGACCATCTCTCACCCTGAGCTCTTCAACATTTGGGTACTCTGACAACTTCAGATTGGAGGTATCAAGGCGACGCTGATAATCTTCTAAGCGCTGGAAAGTGGACAAGATAGAGCCACGGTTACTGCTTTGGGCATCAATTAGCTCTCTGTTTTTGAATCAATGGACATTTAAAAATCTCCATTTTACTAAGCTTGCTGAGATGCTCGGCATGACTGGTAATTCACACTTTCTTGAAGATTTCTTCATTATGGTGACAATATGTTTTCTTAGTTTTCATTCTTTTTGTTCCTTCTCAATCCTCTTTTCAAACTCTGGCTCTTAACTAGTTTGTACTTATTTTCTATGTATATCATCCTCCAGAGTACAAAATTCAGAAGGTAACATAAAGCATACAATAAAGTCTCCTTCCATTTTTCTCTAAAGAAAGAATCACTAATATCCTTTTCTTCAGTAGCTGTTGAGAAAAATCCTATGCAAAAAGAATGCACCCATATTTAAATACATTGGTCTCTATGTACATTGAAAAGTGTTGAAAAGATATATACAACCTTTTCAAAAACTTGGGGCTATGCCAGATGTGGTGGCTCATGCCTGTAATCCCAGCATTTGGGAGGCAGAGCAGAAGGATGACCAAGAGTTTGAGGTTGGCCTGGGCTACATAGTGAGTTCAGGGTCAGCCTGAAATACAAAGAGAGACCCTGTCTCAAAAAACTAAAAAAACAAAACAAAACGTGGGGTAGTACTTTGGTATTCATATATGCATTCCTCATGCAAATGGTAGATTAATGTGTTCATATACGTATTCTTGCGTATGTGTGCACATGTGTAACTTATTCATGTATCTTGGCGTCTACTCCACATTGGGAGACTCAGAGAGATTTCAAATTTTTCAGTGACTACACAGTATTTCACTGTGAATGAATTATAATTTATTTAATTACATCTTACTCACAGACCAAACTTCTCCAAAAACAAACTCTGAACTAAGATGGCCTATACACTTGTGTAGATATAACTGCAGAATAAATTTCTAGAACTGTTGGATTGGAAGATAGTATATTCTTCCTATACATCAGAAAAGTTTGAATGTGTGTAATTAATATCTACTGCATATATCCACCACATTTATTTTGTTATATTTAATTACATTATCTATCCATCCATTCATCCTTCTATCTACCCAAACACCACCTTATTTTTGGTATATATTTAAAAATAAATCATAGATTTAAGTACAGTTTAACTCTAAACACTACAACACGTGTATCACTAACAAGAGTTCAATATGTGTTCATAGTTCTTTTGAAAGGTAGTGTTTATATACTGTGAAATATACCCTTTTAAAAGTCTATCTTCCCACAGATTTGGACATATGCATGCATCCTTGTAGCTCAAACTTCTATCAAGGTATAAACATTGTCAGAACACCCCCAATATACTGTTCTTCTTTGCAGTTAATATCTACTCCTACATCTCCAGTGGCAACCATTTTTCTAAATTCTCTTCTACCACAGATTAGCCTCTTAAAAATTCATATAAATAGAATTATATGTATTATTTTGTGTCTGGTTTCTTTTACTCAGCATATTACAGAGCCATTCCTTTTTATCACTAGTTGTATTCTATTTTATGACGATACCATGGTTGGTTTATCCACTTTTCTGCTGATGAATTCTTGAACTGTTCCCAGTTTGGGGCTGTTATAAATAAAGGTGCCATAAACACTCTTGTATAAGTCTGTTTGTGGGTATAAATCTTCATTTCTCTTGAGTAAAACCACTACAAATAGAATTGCTGGGTCAAAAGGTAGAAGTAGCAGTAGATACATTTTAATTTAAACACTGCCAAATTTCCCTCTGTAGTTTTATCATTTTATATTTCAAACAATAGGTTTGAAAGTAACTATTTTCTACAGCCTCCCTAACAGAGTCATCATCATGCTCAGTTCCTAAGAAACTACACTCATGAATTCAGTTAGACTCTGTATATTCATATGTTTACAATTCTTGTTTTTTGTTTTTGTCTTCTGAGGCAAGATCTCACTATGTAGAGTTCAGACTGGTCTTGAACTCACTACGGAGGTCAGGCTGGCCTCAAACTCACAGCGATCTTCTCACCTCAGCTTCTCCAGTGCTGGGATGACAAGCATGCACCACCATGCCTAGCCATAATCTTAAACTGCATTTTCAGCCTAGTCCTCTTGCAGACAGACTCATATATCTATTGGTTACCGCACATCTCCACTTGAAACCCCAAACCATACTCACTGTCTGAGGCTGAGACTTCTGTCCATCGACACAGGTAGCCAGAAAGCTAAAGATTTATTGTTGATATCACCTATCAAATCCTTCTCTGAGCCAGTCACTAAGTGCTGCCAATTCTATTCCTGAATATTACTCCAATGTTTGTCACTCTCTACTACTTGTACCACTAACAGACTCATGACTGAGCTTTCCCATTCACCACATTCCCCCTTCAATCCATCATCTATAGAACTGCATCCTTCAATGTCTACAATGAATTCCTACTGCTCTTAAGAGTAAAATTCAGTCTTTAACATGGTGCAAAAGGCTTTGTATAATTTGGTTCTAACCTATCTTACCACTTTTTATGACATTCAGACCTTATAAGCACATTCCACACTCATCTATCTTTCAGTTACTCAGACCAGGTCTTTTGTATATAATGGATTCCCTATCTCTGTGTTATCCCCTCCCACAAAGTTTAGTTCATTTCTACTCATCCTTTAGAACATGCCTCAGATGTCAGTTCCTGAAGGAAGCTTTTTCTGATGACCATGACTTAACACCCCTAAACTCAGCAAGTCCCTCTAGTTAGGTTCTTACAGAATCCTGCGATTCCCCTTCAGAGCAGTTCTCACACCTGCATTATAATCTGTTTGGTATCTTTCTATCCTGCTGGAAACAAACCCACTGTGGACAGTCATTGTGCTCATTTTCTCAACCACTCTATATAGCACACTGTGTGCTATCTGCCCAGCACACGCCATATGTTCTACATGTATTCTATTGAATTAAACAAGCACCTAGAGATTCAAAACAGTCAAATACGATTCTGATATTCCATCACAAACTTATCTAGACTCATATAGTACCTTAATGGCTATGAAATGCCCTGTCATCAATCATGTAATGATCACTTTAATTATCATTTCAGATTCCAGGTACCAACTTAATATACTCGATGCCATCCTGTACCTTCTTGCTTTCCCCTTTTACCTGTTTGTTTTCTGCCTCCTTGACCGCCTGATTGACATAGTTTAATATCTGACGACAGTGATCTGCAGCTTTCTTCACCTTCTCCCTTTCTGTTGGCCATTCTAAGTATGGGGAAGAGAACCAAAATGTAAGGTCAGAATATTGGAAAACAAGAATATAAAAATAATTATGAGATTTCATTTTATTTCAACAGTTTTAAGAACATACTAAGACCCTAAATATTTTCATACCAGTTAAAACCTGTGGCAGAGTCTCAACTCAGGATGTCTTCTGACAAGTGAGATTTTTTTTTTTTTTTTTAGGTTTTTTTGAGACAGGGTTTTGCTTTGTAGCTCAGGTTGGTCCTGAGCTCAGCCTCAAACTCACATCACAGCAATCCTCCTGCCTCTGCCTTCTGAGTGCTCGGATTACAGGCATGAGCCACCATGCCCGGCACTGTAGTATGTGGTACTGATTGCTGCTGGGAGTGAGTCTCCACGCCCACTATTGTATGTGGTGAGGATGAACCCAGGTCTTTGTGATTGCAAGACAGACGCCGGAACCACTGAGCTAAATCCCCGGCCCTGACAAGTAAGATTTTGATAACTCGTGTTTCCCCTAAAATAGACCTAATTAGAGATAAAAAATGTAAGTTCCAACTGGCCTGTTCCTGACTTACCTGCCATTACAAAGTAGCTACTGAGCAATAGAACAGTGAGGCATAACCTGCAGGATCCTGGCCATCACCACAGTAATGACCATTTATTAATTACAGCCAATGTTTACTTTACAGTTAGGTCTTAATATTTTCAGGGAAACAAACTAGTACTTTATTTTTTTATTTTTATTTTTTAATTTTTTGAGACAAGGTCTCGCTTTGCATTTCAGGCTGGCCCTGAACTCACTTAGTAGCCCAGGCTAGCCTTGAACTCAAAGCAATTCTCCTTCCTCCTGGGTGCTGGAATTACAGGCATGAGTCACCACTCCTGCCACTGTGGTATGTGGTTACTGGGGATCAAACTCAGGACCTTGCACTTGCTAGGTGGGTGCTGGAACTACTGAGATAAATCTCTGGGCCACAAAATCATACTTTAAAATAAAAAGCCTTATCTTTAAAAGAAACTATAGACTAGAATCTTAAATCAGGAATGATGCTTCCCTCACACTAATGGGGTCACAGTGTTACACATTTAATTGGGTAAGCTATAAAGTTTGACTCTTCTTTGTTCTTGGAATTTCACAGTATAGAGCTTATATGATTATGTCCAGTGAACCTATTAAAGAGTATTTCTGAAAACTCAATTCCAAAATTCCAAAATAAGTTTTTTTTGAAATCTGAGGTTGTATTTAAAGAATGAAAAAAGACTGTAACATTTATTTTACTAAGAGAAGATAAAGTTCACCAAATTATGTTGAGGCTTTATAATTTCTATATTCTAAAGAAATAAGAACCAGAATATCCTAGATTATAATCCAGTCTAAAAAGCAGTGCAGCTATAATGAAGAGATTACTTCAAGAATAAAAAGTTAGACATTTATAAATGTAAAACTACTTATTTGGTCAGATGCTATAACTTTAAATTGCCAAATCATTCACTCAAATACCCAGGCATAAGAAACAGCACACTGGTTTAATGAGAACTAGGTATAAAAACCTAAAATTCCACTAAGAAACTCAGATTCACCCCATGTTTCAAAACAGGAAAGCTGGAAGTATAAATGCCTTGGCTCACTCAGTATCTCTTCATCCCAATATTAACCTTTTTCAAAGAAAAATAATATATTCTGGAGCAGGCTCTTTCTACAAAAGCCCAAATAATAATTATTTTACACTCTGCAGCCTAAGCAGCCTCTGTTGTAACTACCCAACTTTGCCACAATAGAGTGAAAAGTAGAGACAATATGTAAAAAGATAAACACAGCTGGGCCGGGGATTTAGCTCAGTGGTTCCGGCGCCTGTCTTGCAAGCGCAAGGACCCCGGTTCAATCCCCGGTAACCACATACAATACTGGGTGTGGAGACTCATTCCCAGCAGCAATCAGCACCACATACCACAGTGCCCAGACATGATAGCTCGCACCTGTAATCCCAGCACTCGGGAGGCAGAGGCAGGAGGATTGCTGTGATGTGAGTTTGAGGCTGAGCTCAGGGCCAGCCTGAACTACAAAGTGAGACCCTGTCTCAAAAAAAAAGAAAAAAGATAAACACAGCTGTGTTCTAAGAAAACTATTTACAAAAACAGTTAATGCCTGTTCCCTTGATCTAGTTTACCAAATTGTGTTAGGGGCACTTGTAGAGTATATTAAATCAAACAGGGTGAAAGAGACTAGATTTTATCTTGTTAGAAAATTTTGCCACGGTATTTGCAAATCTAATTCTGGGCATCAACATCCTAAGACAGACTAGTTCAAAGGACATGCTCTTGTTTGGTGTTTGTTTCTAGCTTTTTTATTTAAGGGACAATGTTATACCTGTGTATTTGGCAATATTATCCAAAAGAAGTGGGTATTTAGTAAGCCTCTGCATTTGAGTGGGAATTATATCCTTCAGCTGAAGACGACGGCACAATGGATTACTCTCAGCATCCTGAAATTAAAGTGCAGTAAGTGAATCTGTAATTCTTATTAAGACAATAATTATCTAACATGTACTATGTATTCAATTCTTTAAAAATACCAAGACATATTTTTCTATACAATACTTCTGCTCTTCTTTTTAATCACATACTAAAGGAAGGCAGTCTTTAACACTAAATCAATGAATTCTTCTATCTGTGTAAGCAAAGACAGAGCATCCACAATCAATACTAAGAATTGCTCTTTTTTTGTTAAAACAGCTTTATATTTATCTATTCATAAAATCTAAGCATATATTCTTGTTGACATTCTTACCAAAAGTTAACCAATTCATTACACGTCATTCCAAGTAGACACAATGGTTCACCAGACTAGATATAACAACTCATACGTATCAGAAAAAGGTCTCTAAACTTTCCAGTCACATTCCAGTTAGTAAGTATGTAGGCTTTGCAAGCCAGGCTCTAATAACTATTCAACTCTGCTATTTTAATACAAAACAGCCATAGACAATCCATAAATAAATGAACATGGCTCTGTTTACTAAAAACAAAACAACACCAGCAATACAAAGCAAACCCCTCTAAGATGGCCTCCAAGATTCCCACATCTGCTGTGGATATCTGTACAATCCCATACCCTTGAGTATGGATACAATCTGTGAATACAAAGGGATGCAAAATCCTTCCTATGATTAGTTTATCATCAGTTGACTTTGAGTTAATCAAAAAGGAGACTATCGGGCCGGGGATTTAGCTCAGTGGTTCTGGCGCCTGTCTTGCAAGCGCAAGGACCCGGGTTCGACCCCCCAGTAACCATATACAATACTGGGTGTGGAGACTCACGCCCAGCAGCAATCAGCACCACATACCACAGTGCCAGGTATGGTGGCTCACGCCTGTAATCCCAGCACTCGGGAGGCAGAGGCAGAGGCAGGAGGATTGCTGTGATGTGAGTTTGAGGCTGAGCTCAGGGCCAGCGTGAACTACAAAGCGAGACCCTGTCTCAAAAACAAAAACAATTAAAAAAAAAAAAGGAGGCTATCTTACATAGGCCTGACTTTCAGAGCAGACTTTAAAAGAAAGAATCTAGGTCAGTGAGATACATTTTTGCTGGTCTGAAATAAAGCAAATATCTACCTGTAAACTGCTTACAGGGGCACAGAGATAAAGGCATTCTCTAACAGCCAAGACTGGTTCCTCAACAACTAGCAGGAAGTCGGGCACCTGAGTCATGTATTTACAAGGAAATTAAGTCCAGTAACAATCAGGGTGCTTTGAAGAGGCCTCAAGTCTCAGATGGAAACTACAGCTATGGCTGACACTTTGACTTGTGCTTAGAAAAATCCTGAAGAGAGGATCTAGCCAAACAGTAGTACTACTCCTCAACCATAAAAGCTTGCAATAATAAATTCACACTAAGGGACCACATTATAGCTGACCGAAAATGAATACATATTGTTCCAATAAAATTTTATTTACAAAAACAAGCAACAAGATGTGACCTCTTGGCCATGTTCACAGACTTTTACCTATACTAATATATACTCCTACATCAGTAAGTATGATTGTTGTTACTCTTTTCCCTGGGTCCGATATAAATCTATTCTCTATGCTTTAATAATACCTTTCTAATAGTCTGGTGCATTTCCTGATAATACTTCCATGACAATGTGGATTTCTATGGTAAATATTTTAACAAAGATATGTATTTTTTCATTATTGATGATTTCAAAATTATCTTTATGCCTTCCAATAATTTAAGAGATACTGTATGGCTTTTTAAAATAACATAAATGCAATCGTTATAAAAGATATTCTATGTCAAAATTAAAGTTCATTCAGTAATTGATAAAAACTTTTGTTATTTTCTTTCTCATATGACTCACTCAACTCACTTGCACAAAAGTCTGGAATCGAGAATCCTTTTTCTGACGAGATTTGATCATTTCCAGGGCAAAAGGTTGGTTACTGCAAAACGTAGCAGCAGCATGTTTCAACTTCTCCTCTCCTGGTCCACTGAACTGTGCCAAGAATGCAAAGAAAACAATACAGAAAAGACTAAACTTAAATAAAAGGCTGAGGAAAATGTAAGACAATCACAATCCTTTCAATATTTCAAGAAGTATTTCAAGTGACAAAAAATATAGAGCTGCAAATCCGTATAGCCTACGACCTTTTAACTATAGTAGTAATGGCTCTTCATTAAAAAGCTCTAACCTTGACACATCCAGACCCCTCTCACTACACTCCCATGTTTCCTTAGTGGTAGCCTACCATAACTTATTATTTTGTACCCTACACCACTTCTAAATTAAATAGAAAGGTTAACATTTGGAGAATATGAGACACAAAATACCCAGAGAATAATAATAAAATTCATCTCCTTACACTTTTACAAAATAATTATCTCTTACTGCCCCAGGAAGCAAATCCTTGGGAGACTGGCTGTCTTTCCTAATCACTATGAAATGTACTATGACTACAAAAAGGGTAGAAATAAAATCAGAATACTGCTACCTCTCCTTTACTGAGTCTGGTGCTGGACAGGGGAGACCTATGAGCATATGAAACTTTTTAGCTAAAAATTGTACTTTTTTTTTTTAATCTTTATTGACACATTAAATATACACATCATGATTGCACTCCACAATGGGGATTTGTACCAGTATAAGACACAACTTAATTCTCATTTTTTCCCATAGCCCTACCCACCCTACCACCCCCCAATATACATAAACTTTGTTTCCTTACTTTTTTGTTACAATCTCAACATTGTGTATTTTTTGATAATATTTTTAACTTGTAAATTCAAGTTCATACATGTTATAATTTTTAAATTTATGATTAAACACTTAACAAGCACTTTAGTCATAAGTTTTGCTTATGTCATAAGTTTGCTTTTAAGTCAGACAAACTGTTTTAATACCACCTCTATATATTTTTCCACTTCTTCACTTTTACTTTAAATTACTTTAAAATTTGCCAAGACTTTCCATATAATTCTTCATTTAAAGCCATATTGCTCAAAATTTTTATATGAAGACATTTTATAATAAGTCTTTTATATTTATAGATAAATTCTTTTCTCCAGTGGATTGTATATAAAGTGTACCTTAATACAACAAATTTGTGTGCTTATTCAATTAAAAATATGACACAAGGGCTGGGGATACAGCTCATTAGTATAGGACTGGCGTAGCATGTTCAAGGCTCTGGGTTCCATCCCCAGCATCATAAGCAAACAAGAGTATTCTTAAACAAGGTTTAAGAAACCTGACATGTTTAGAAACTGGCAGCATTTCTGATTATTAGTCAGTCAAGGTACCATACAAATACAAAGAGTAGCTGGGTTACAAAAGAAAATAACACTGCTCACCTCAAGTATTTGTAGAATGATTTTACATGCAGCTTAAGTATATGTAAGGTGATCCAAATGGATCAATATCCAAAAATTTTCTTCAAAACTGCTTTTTAACAGTAGCAGGAATGTGAATGTAACTTAGTTTTATAGCACATACATATCATGTGCAAGCAACCCAATGAATAAAAACCATATGTAAAAGAGCAGAAATAATTCTAAAGGACTACTTATGATATTTTGTTTCTAGGATTTCTGGCCAAGCATTTTCCCTAAACTAACCCTTGATATGTAACAGCTGACAAACCAGATTAGTTAGTACATTCTGTGTTTTCTCAACTTTTCCTAAGGTGTACTATTTAACTCAGCATACACTTCTACTTACATGTTCTGAGAAATCTTTTGTCTTACTCTGTTCAGAGGTTTCTTCACTTTATTTCGCCTAGTAATTTTGCCCATAAATCCCATATGGATTTATGCAATCTAATGAACTGTGATGAGAGGACCAACTGCACTTTTTGTGTCTTATTAATGATGTATCTCACTTGAAACTTGCCCATTATTTTATAGAAGAGGCAAATGAATCAACTTAAGAATCAAAGTGCACTATGTTAAATCCATATAGCCTACAACCTTTTAACTAAGGTGCACCTGGAAAATAATGTCTTACTAATAAGAAAATCATAGTCTTAAGACTTTCAGTGTCATATTTCAAGTTGAGCAGCATGCTGTCAAGCTAATGGAACTCAGTTACATCTTTCATTGCTATACCGAAGTCAAAGAACAAGATAAGCCACAGTACACTAGAGTAGTTAATACAATAAGCTGAATATTTCAAAGTTAAATCTTCATACTAACAGTAATGACAAAGCGGGCTTGGAATGGAAAATGCTTTGGAAAGTGCCAAGACTGGACTCATTTCTTTTTCCTGTTCTGTGTCAAGTGGTTGAAAAAGATATTTACTATTACGTTAGCTGATTCAAGACCGTGATATCACCAGTAAGATAAAGAAACTGGTAAACTGAAGAATGTCTGAGTTAACATTCTAGTCTTTAATCTTTCAAAAAGCTATAATTACAGAGTTATCAAAATCTGTGGAATTTCCTCTAATGTGAATAAAATGAAGTGAATTTCTATGAACATATCTAAACCATTCTTGTTCATTTTATGTTAAAATTCTGATAAGCCACACACTGTAACATTATAATTGTTATTAACTAGACAGAACTTTCTTAAAAACTTAAATCAACTGCTTTCTGTATTTCTAGTCTTGGAGTCTCTGACATGTAGTCCCATAACACCTATATTCTCTCCTTTTTATTATACTCATTACTTTTTTTGTTTGTTTTTATTTTTGTAAAGAAACAGCTTACTGGAGCTGAGGATGTAGCTCAGAGGTGCCATGCCTACCTGGCAAGTGCAAGGTCTTGAGTTGGATCCTGGTACGAGGTGAAAGGAGGGATAGCTTCTTTTAAAAACAATTTTATTGGTATAATTTAGATATACATAATTATTATATTCATCACGAGGAATTTGTATTTGTACAGTGGACCCTTGACTTATGAACTTACTTTGTTCCTAAGGGCTAATAATGACTCAACATGCTGCTGAGTCAAGTTGGTCAACTGAAGGCTCAGGCTCCTCTCCACATCCTTCAAGGATTATCTCCTGTGTACAGGCAGATCTCAGTGTCCTTAGAGAGACACTGGCCCAGGTTTTCTCAGTTAACTTCACACAGGAAAGGATGTTATAATGTTCCTTCCAGAAATCTTTAATGATAAATCTGAATGTAAGACCATCTGGAAGCACAAGTGGCCAGCATTCTGGCTCTGTTCATAAGTTAAAACTAAAATTCCAGCCATAACCCAACTTGTTCCTTTATCAGGCTGATTGTAATATTGTTCATAATATACCTTGTTTCTTCTTTTTATTGCATTCCTCTCTGCTCCCTTCAGCCTCTCTTCTCCCCCTTGTTTACAAAGTTTTATTTCTATCTCATCTTTCTTTTTTCCTTTTTTTCATTTATCTCATTCTCTAGTTCTCCTTTCCTTTTTAACAATTTCTTCCTATTTTAAAATATCTATTATACATTTTGGTCCTTATTTACATTTTCAGTTTCTCCCACCAGAGAGACAACAAAATATGTGTATTTGATTTATTTCATTTAGGAGTATATTTTCAAGGTTCACTGATGTACCAAGAAATGTCTCAAGTTTATCTTTCTTTATGGCTGAATAGTACTCCACTGTATTTTCAAAAACCACATCTTTTTTATTATTTTTTTTTTTTTTTAGTTTTTTTTTTAGTTTTTTGAGACAGGATCTCACTTTGCAGTTCAGGCTGGTCCTGCACTCAGCCTTGAACTCACAGTAATTCTCCTGCCTCTGTCTCCCAAGTGCTGGAATTACAGGTGTGAGCCACACCTGGCACTGTGGTATGTGGTGCCTGATTGTTGGTGTGTGTGAGTCACCACATCCAGTATTGTTGTATGTGGTTGCTAGGGATCAAACCCTGGCCCTTGAGCTTGCAAGGCAGGCACCAGAAGTGCTGAGCTAAATCCTCAGCCAATTTTACTCTGTTCTTTAAAATACAAAGACTAGAATCTTTATTTCAGTGAAATAGTGCACTCAATTTCAGTACTGATTAGAACATATTAACCAAAATTATACATAATTCTACCTTTCCAGCTTTACATTAATTTTGTTAAATGGATGAGTTTGTATATTTGGAAAGACTTGTTACTTACACTGAATCTGATCATTAAGTGTTTGTAAAAATACTAGAGAGAGAGAGAGAGAGGAGAAAAAAAAAAAACAGGAAATTTCCTTACCCAGCTCAGCAAATCTTCCCCAATATGATCTATAACAGAAGTCTCATTCCTCTTTCGAACAGCCTTCATTTGCTCATTCAACCCAACTTAAAAAAAAAAAGTACACACATATTTTTGGTTGTCCTAAGTACCTACATTTTCAAAACAATTTTCAAACCAGGTGTTAAATGCCTACAATCTCAGATACTCATCAGGCTGAGACAGGAGGATCATAAGTTCAAGGTGAGCATGGGTAACTTAGTGAGACCATTTCAAAATTTAAAAAATCAAGAGCTAGGGCTATAGCTTAGTGCTCCATTGGTTTGATTCCTAGTACTAGAAACTCACACATACACAAACACATATATGCAGGCACGCACGCATGAGGGCAAAGGAATTTCAGAGAAGCATCAGTACTTCCAACAACCTTAAATATAAATCTGCACACATGCTTATCCATCTAGATACTGTAAGACTGATCCAAAAAGCAGGTGCTAAGCATCAAATAATATTTTTGGAAACTATTATGTTACCTACACTGTTGTTACCTCAGATATGCATTTAACCTCAAAATTCCATCGATAATACTCAAAAAGAATTTAAGTAGAAATACTGCAGGTGATCCTGTTCACTCTTCCTCTAAAAATATGTATGTACACAACAATGGATGTAATCAGGCCTGAACTTTTCAATGCCTGCTGGTAAAACTTAAGATCACCCACAGAGTTATAAAGGACATTCACTGATTTGGCTAGCAGGTGTTGAGCTGATAGGTGGTGATAATATATTTGACAGAGAGACTGAAAATTAAAGGGCATAGAGAAATAATGACCTACAAAGTAAGGGACATCCCACTATTATCTACAAGAAGTCCAAGCTGACTCACTTAAGGAAAGTCACAGGTAGAACATTTGTATATTCACAAAACACATTCAAAGGAAATGATGTAACAATTCCTCAAAATTATCCCACCATGAGATAATAGTTATAATAGTAATATTGCATATTACTATTTATAAAATACATTTAAGCATATATTATTACATGGGATATATATTTTTAAATTTTCAAGGGCAATTTTGACTCTATTTTTCAGCTTACGCACTGACTTTATACTTAAAGGCCTGTGTTTATACTCTATATAAAAAAAATGACTGGAGAAAAGACCTAGTTCAAGATCTAGCCATTTCTTTATTCACATGATATGTTCACATGTAATTTTAGGCATGCTAACATGTACACATTTACCAAATCATATGCTTACAATCTTTTCTCTACTGGAAATGCAGGGACAAGGATCAGAGCCAATTCACCTTACCATGAAGTTGAAGAATATCTTCCAAGTTTGAAAAAATCTTCCGTAATTCTGAAGGTGACAGAATTCCTTCTCTGGACACACGCTGATAGAACACTTGGTCAAGGACCTTCAGTGTCCGAACATGAGCTCTTTCAGTATAGAACAATTCTAAGTTTAAAAAACAAAAATATGAAATGTTATTATATAGAATAAGTCCAAAGAACCAAACAATCTTTAGTTGGAA
This sequence comes from Petromus typicus, assembly GCA_004026965.1. NCBI lineage: Eukaryota > Metazoa > Chordata > Mammalia > Rodentia > Petromuridae > Petromus > Petromus typicus. Next base: position 13,745 of record PVIR01019812.1, read on the forward strand.
TGAGTTGCATAATAAATTATTCATGCAGAAAGAATAACCTATCTCTGAAGTCACTCTGATTCCATAAAATTATCCTAGATAGTGGTTTTGAGGTGAATGAAAGCTATAATTCAAAACTATCTTACATTTAAGCTAGACATGGTGGCACATGCCTGCAATCTCAGTACTCTTGGGGGCTAAAACAAGAGGATTTAAAGTCTGCGCCAAGCCCAACCCTGGACAATCTAACAATTTAGCAAAACCCTGTCTTAAAATAAAAATGAGTTGGAGATGTAGTTCAGTGAAGGCCTTGGGTTCGATCCCTAGTGTTGTAAAAAATAACCATAACAACAAAAACAAGCCTATTTTGTACTTTAACCTTAACAGTGTACCGCCAAACTTATCCATCTGTTTATTGTGACCATGGTATTAGAAAACTGTAAGTATCAATAAGAAATAGGCAAAACAGACTATAATTTCACTACATCACAAGGCTTTCAAAGACTAGAAGGATATTTAATCAAACCATGTTCTGAGGACAATACAAAATACAGCATCCATCAGGGTAGCTAACAAGCATTAGAATAGATACAGGAAAAGCTGGATCCTAGTTTCTCTTATCATTTACCAGCTATATGATCTTCATTAAATGATTTCCCTGGGCTTTAGCCTCCTCTTTATGCATTAAAAATGACAACGGTTTAAGACCTAAAATGCTGTGGATCTTAAGTATCTAAAAGGCTAAACATCCTTTCCTTTTAAATTATCAGTAAGAATCATAGAGTCATTTACACATTTTTTGAGTTGAAAGATTCAAAAACTTACTATTTAGTTTAATTCTGTTTGGAAAAAAAAGTTTGAGAGAAACTAAAGCAAACTCTAAGGTGAGGTGATGGTGGTGGTGGCGGTGGTGTCTGCTTTACCCTGATAATACTCAATGTATGTGAAGAACAATGGATTCATTAAACTCACCATTAATCACTTCCTGTCTTTTGATCTCACAAGGTTTTAGTCCCAGTAACACTTCTCGACTAACAAGCTGCTGCCAGTTGGGTGGATCTGTCTCTAGGTCATTTTCAAATTGCTCATCCTCACTTTGACTTTCTCCAAAGGCTATGCTATCAAACCTAATGAAGAAATACGATGAAATATATTTGAGAACTTCAAGTGGATGATAGGAAAATGCATAACTCCTAAAGCTACCATAAGTCAGTCAGTTTTCTAAATCTGATTTAGCACAGAGCCTCAAATATATTACTTTCTTACAAAATGGTTTACATATTCTAGATACACTTCAGTAAATATCTTATGGTTCGTATTCATTAAAAACTTTCTTTTATGCATTTAACATATTTATTGTACAAGGTTAAAGACCAGAAATGTAAGGGGAAAAGCTTTTATTTCTTAGAATGCAAGAATTCTTTATTGAATGTAACCCTTCACTGAAAGCTACTTAAGATTTACTTACTTTCGGAAGGGCTTTGGTGTCCCATGTTCTGTCACCCTTAAAACAATGAAGAATAGAGTAAAAAAAAAAAAAAACAAAATTCAAATCAAGAAATTTATACCAAAGTACTCAAAACAGAAATAATTTAATATAAACAAAATTTCAGTACCTATCTAATATTTACTAAGAACAAGTGCTAGTCTTTTCAAAATATCACAGAAGAAAAAATGCCACAAAATACAGAAATAGTACTCATTACTAAAAACACCAAGCAATGACCTAAACCTCTCTAAAATCTCATTTAATTACCTTTCCACTTCACATTCCTCCTCCTGAACTTGGTCTAATGGTGGAGGAGGAAAATCAAAGATGGTATTCGGAGTACGAGGTGCACCATCCAAGGAGTCACCAGATGCTGGTGTTTCTCCAGCTTGTTTTAATCCTAGAAAGGTAAGTCAGATATTGGCATAGTGTTAACACTAAATAAAGTCACTGATTACAGAAAAATTAGTTCCCAGAAAACCAACTTCACAGAAACATTTTTATTTAAATATTTTCAGGCTAGCTAGAACCAAAATTTTAATATATAAAACTTTCAAATGCACTAAAAAATAAACAGGAGGGCCAGGGATTTAGCTCAGTGGTTCTGGCACCTGCCTTGTAAGAGCAAGGTCCCGAGTTTGATCTCCAGTAACTACATACAACAAAGCCAAGCATGGTGACCGACCCCCACGAGCAATCAGTACCACAAACCACAGTGCCAGGGATGGTGGCTTACACCTGTAATCCCAGCACTCCAGAGGGAGAGGCAAAAGGATTGCTGAGTTTGAGGTTTAATTCAGGACCAGCCTGAACTACAAAGTAAGACCATGTCTCAAAAAACTAAAACAGGAATAATTTTTAAAGTACTTGTTAAAAATCAACATAAGCCATAGCAATAACTTAATTCAGAAGAGTATACAATTAAGAGCAACAACCTCCTACAATATACTCTTCTACTTGCAGTACCAATCCTGCTATGGTTTATATCCTAATGTCTCCCCAAAACCTTATGTGCTCACAGGTGGGGCTTCTGGGAGGTGACTGGATCATGAAAGTATAATGACCATCAGTGAATGAAGCCCACTGCTGAGTTTATAGCTGACTTGCTATTGAAAGGTGGGATGTGGTCAATAGAGGTGGGTCACTGGGGTCATAGCCTGCTCTCTGCTTCCCAGGTGTCATGACATGTGCCACTTTTCCTCTGCCATGCCATACTGCCTTGGAGCCAGCCAAACAAACATAGACTCAAACCTCTACAACTATGAGCCAAAATAAACCTTACTCTTTTAATTTGTTGGTGTATTGTATCCCAGCAACAACCAAAGTACAAACCCTTTTTCGTGTTTTCAATTTTTAGTTACTATTGTGGTCCAACTCTAAATAATAAGCTGTTACTTCTTTTCTTGATTTATTATCTTTAGATAATATCTATTTCTTTCCCTTCTAATGATTTTGTTCACTTAATACTTTCTGCACTCACTTTCCCATATAGTCCTATCAGCCCACCATCATGCAGTCCATCTTTGATCACACTGTCATGTGGTATATAACTATATAATGAATAAAGTGTATGATGCATGAAAGAAAGGATTCAGCCTTACAATGTCCTCTGAAACATTAAGCACACTAAAAAGTTTGAGGTTGAATAGTTATATTATTAAACATCCTTATTAATTATATTATTACTAGGTAGCTTACTAGTTATTACCTTAAAGTATTTTTATATTTATGTTCCATCACAAAGTTTGTATCTCAACTCTTTTCTCTGTTAGAGACTTAGTGTCCATATTTTTCCCTCTAGTTGTATTTCTTTCTTTCTGTTTTGCATTTCTTTCAACTGTATTCTTATTTATAGCAAGATGATTTTCTGATCTGCAGCCACAGAAAAATATTCTGTGCTTTGCCTAAGTAGAATGATTCTAAAAGACCAAAATTAATAAAGTGTGCTTAAATTATTATAATATGCATACTGTCATGTACAACCTAGATCATGCATACTATCTTTGCCAGTAAGAGATATGCTACATGGTATTGTATTTTATTTATTTATTGATCTAATGGCAAAACTCTGCAGCCACTTGTAATAAAACGTGTACTATACTATAATTTCATACTCCAACTGCTACACAATCAGGCCATTTTATTTTGCTTCTAGTTTAAAGCATGACTTACTTTCCTGAAAAACTCCATTTTTCTTACCATTTCTAAATGCTTTTGTTGTTGTCCAAGCAACCTAATTTTATCAAGTTTCAAATTTTTTCATCTCCTATCTCATATTGACAAATGCTTAAAATCTCCCCTTTCCTCATCCTTCATATGTCTGTGTTCCAAAATGGAGCAGAGGCTCCCAACACCTGTGATACCAACATTATCCTAGCACTGTCCTTTTGCCACTCTTTATTTTCATCCTCAATTTTTCTCTCCTTGTGCCGTAGTGTGGAGCCTCAAATAACCTACAAGAAAAGGTGCTTTTCAGCTAAATTCAAAATTCTTGTATACCAGATATTGTTCTTCTGTCTTCCTATTTGATGGCAGATATATAACTATCAAAGTCAAAATTATTTTCTTTCAGAAAGCTGAAGGTTTTTGTGTTCTAGCCTCCAATGTTTGTATGGAAAATATAATGCAGTATAATTCCCATCTTCTTTCTCCTAAAAGCTTTTAATGCACTTATGTTTCTACTGACCTTGTAGGTAAGGGCCCTTTTCCCCTCATTTATTATATATTCCATTCATTATGCAATTATGTGCCATATAAAAACATTTGATAAAAAAAGAACCATATGTATAATGGCAATCCCTATAAATCATCTACTAACATCCTACCTGTCTTCGTATGTGTAACGATACTACTACATATGTAATGTTTGCCTCATCATTAATTGCCAACTGGACACTCAGAACATGTACTCATTGGTAATAACACATGACTCTGGGTGGTTCTTAGTGGGCCATTTCTGTATGAAAATGTGTACTCTTTTTAACTCAGAAATGTTTCCTTCTACCTCTCCTCCTTTGGCTTTCTGCAAAAGAGACAGATGCTGGACCCCTGCAGTGGTTTTCTACTGCTTCAAAATTTTCTCAAATGTCTATGTTTTGATATTTCTTGTATACAATCTGAAATATATCTTTTATATTTCGAGAAATATTTTTCCTCCCTTAAACAGTAGTGATTATAGTAGTTTGAAAATAGATCCACAATTGTTTTATGTGCCTCCCTTTTAACAGTGGATCCTAATTTCTATCTACTGGAGTAGAGGCAAAATTTAGTGACTAGTTTCTAACTTGCACAAGTGACAGTGTATAGCTACAGCATCTAAAACACAAAATACAGTGGTGCTTTCTTCTTCTCCTCTCTCTTGGATCACTTTAGAAAAATTTATTTTACCATGTCATGGAATAGTCAAGTAGCTTCATATGGTGAACAGCTGAGGCATTAAGAAATGGATCCTCCTCCCATTTGAGAAACCACAAGCCCATCCAGCTAAGCCACTATCAAGTCCTTCCTTCACTAAAAAATGAGGTAATAAATATTTTTTTGTGTGTGTTAAGCAGCTCTAAGGAAATTTATCACACAATAATTATAACTGCTAAAATATTTGTTGTATTTAATAGTTATATTTTTAAAATTCTGAGCGTTCTTTTCTCATAGGATCCTATCTTGCTTTATAGATACAATAATTTCTTTAATGTCTCCAAACATATTATCTAATTTAGAGGTATTCTTTTAAAGTCCTTGTATAAAAAATTATCTTTTTCTTTCAGAGGAAATTTTTCCAGTTTATTCTGTGTTCTCCATGTCTGTGTTTAGTATTTCTGGCATTATGTATTATCTAAGGTATCAATTCTAATAAGCAAATGTTTCCAAAAGTAAGTAATGATGTTCATATTTAAGAATCGTAGACTGATGAGTTGACTGGGCTTTCTTTTGCTGCTGTATGGAAATAGTTGTCTCCAACTACAGCTGTTTATGTAAGGTGAATCCCTGGCACGTCTACTGTCAGGCTTACCTTCTCAAACGTCTGAACTCCAGGAAATCGATCCCATTAAGAATTTAATTCTCCCTAAACAATTCAATGTCTATTTTTTTAAGTACATTGGCTTCCTTCTAGTCCATAAATAAAAGATTTCTTACATTCTATAAAGCAGAATTGTTACATTTTACAGGGCTCAGAAGATGCTGACAGTTATTTAGATTACAGGCATTCAACTTATTCATCATTTTTAGCTCTATTTCATACCAACATGAAATGCCAACACTGAGCCCAAAGTCTCTCTATGGTTCCACTGAGCTGACTGGCTTGTACCCTGGACTCCTTAAATTATAGGCTCTGGCTTCCTTTATCTTGTTTTACTCATTAAATCACTCTTGTCTACTTTCAATCTCCCAAATATTTGAGGAACTCTCTCTTCTGATAGTAACAGAATTCTCTTCCTTTTCTCTCTTACTCTTTATGGTTTTATTTTCTATCTACTATGTTTTTATTTCCATGAATCATGGGAGCCATGAAATATCAATGATGTACTCTGTCAGAATGGCATATCTGAGAAACTTCTTAGATAGTACTCCAAAAGTCACTGCTACTATTTTGCCTGAAATAGAAATCTGCTATTCCCTACAAATCTATAGGTCAGCTACTATTTGACAGAGAATTCAATAAATATTTTTTGGATGAGTAAGAACTACAAATTATTGGAACAGGGATTTAGCTCAGTGGCGTCATTCCTGCCTTGCAAGCACAAGGTCTTGAGTTCAATCCTCAGTACTAAAAAAAACTAAGAACTGCAAATCATCAATTTATCATAGGTTATATAATATTGAACTGTCAAAATCAAACTAAGCTGAGATTCAGCTCCACTTAGAATACTCTGCCTCTATTGTTTCATTAGAGTACTATTTTAAAATCCTGATCGTTAAGTTGACCTATATAGCACTGGCTCACCTGTATCGTTCTCTTTTCCTCCTTCCTGGGAAAGGGTGACCCCTGCAGCCACAGAAGACACAGAATTGGTAGGCAGGTATCCAGCATCTGTTCCTTCATTTGCTACCCCACTGTGACGCAACTTGACAGAGTCTGGAGGTTCAGGACTCACAGAAGAAGGTGTGGATAAGTGCTTAGGATGACGCACTTTCTGTAGTTCCATGGCCCTGCCAACTGAACAGAAAGCAATGATTAATAATCTGTATTGCAAGACAGCTCAATAAAAACGAGATGAAATAAAAATATTATTAAAAATCTGTAGAAAAATACAAAACAAATTATACAGAATATATAAAGAAGGGCTGGGGATTTAGCTCAGTGGTTCTGACGCCTACCTTGCAAGCGCAAGGGCTCGGGTTCAATCCTCCTGTAACCACATACAAAACTGGATGCAGAGACTCACGCCCAGCAGCAATCAGCATCACAGCTGGGCGTGGTAGCTCACGCCTGTAATCAAAGCACTCAGGAGGCAGAGGCAGGAGGATTGCTGTGATGTGAGTTTGAGGCTGAGCTCAGGGCCAGCCTGAACTACACAGTGAGACCCTGTCTCAAAAAAAACCAAAAAACAAACAAAAAAACCCACAATATATAGAGAAAACGAAAGGATAGAGAGGTGAGAAAAGCAGGAAAAGAAGGAAGGACAGAGGAGAGAGGAATATGTTAACTGAGAAAGGGAGAGAACAGAGGGGGAAGGAAAGGAGATGATGAAAGAATAAACAAAAAATAGGAGGAGAAAGTGGAAATCAAAGTGGGAAGGATGAGGCAGAAGACGAAAGATATTAAAAAGAGGAAATGAGAAGAACAATGGGGAAGATGCTGAGACATAGATCTATGGATCTACACCATTTGTAAAAATAAAGAGGAAACTTTTATCACTGTAAGCACTTTAGCAAAGCCTCTATGCCACTTTTTCCCCAACGCAACTCTGTCATCTTGATATACCTAAGAGACTACATGGACTAATTCTCATTCTGTTCATTATCATATTTACATCAGTCAGCAGAAGCTGAAGATGCTCTGTTCATAGCATGGCACATCCTCAAACAGTTGTATAACCTGAGTCTAACTTTGTCTTCCCAAATTCCTAAAACTCTCCCTGCATTGTTTGGAAGTCAGAGTAAGGATCTATAATATCCTCCATCTCCTCAACCTGTTTTCCAAAAATTGTTTCCATTTTTCTCAGTATTGCTCAACCAGAAACTCTTATGGCATTTGAGTAAGAATTATTCCTTGTGCAGGACACTCAGTTCCACAATCCATCTTTCATCTTCCTCATGCCAATATTTTCAAATGTCATACTGTCTGAGATGAGAAGTATTTATTGACCTAGCTATTTTGATCACATTGTCACCATTCTTGGATCACAGTGTCACCATTCTGTACTCCTGCAGCCCTTTCTAGTGAGCTGATCTTTCTCACTGGGCTTGAAAAAGGAGGGTGACCAGCAAATAAAAGCACAAGCTAGGCATGGTGGTATATACCTATGATCTAGCACTCTGGGAGGCTCACCAGAAGGTTCACAAGTTTGAACACCTGAGCAACTTAGTGAAACTCTGTTCCAACATAAAATAATGAGCTATGAAGTAGCTCAATGAAAAAGCCCTGGTTTTGATTCCCACTATAAGATAAAAGAAAACACACGATGGATAAGTGGAGAAATAGAAATATGAAGAGAGTGAGTGATGTAGAATTAAGGAGATGAAATTAAATATGGTGGAGGGATCCACATATACTTTTTTTTAAAAAAAAATCTAACAAACACAAGTAGAATGGGGACAAAACAAAAAGAGATGAGTAAATAAGGTTATGGGAATCAGAACACTGCCATTAAAGAGACGTTGAGAAACTAGGGGATAGTTAATTCAGAAACAGCACTGAAGAGAAGCAAGTACACTGGAAATTCAGTGATATCATCTTAACAATACCTTCTTTCAACTCATTGTAACCAAATGAGCTCTGAAATAAAGACAGAACAGTAGGAAGGCAGCATTTCAACTTTCAACATACTCGCACTATTGTCATGTCGGCTTGGTCTCCTCGGGGGTCCCAGGATGCTGGGGAATCCTCTTCGCTTCCCTTTGTCTTCGCCTTCTTTATCTTTCTTCATGCTTTGCTAGAGTTGGGGCATAATCAAAGAGATAAGAGATACTTAACACAGGGCAGATTTTCTTCCTAATTTCAAATGGAAATGTAATACTGATAGTTGAAAAAAAAAAAAGGTTAAATGTAAATGAAAGCACACACACATACCCACAACCAGCGCACTCATTAGAAGTTGGCACACAGTACTAGTGACATCTAAAACTCAAGATGCCTATGCAAACCCTTGAGAGTAATAATTTAGGAAAATAAAAGAGCAGTTTTACCAGGAGCTTCTTAACCATGTGAATTCATACATTTACCAGGAGCCTGTTCTAAGTAGTTGATTTATCCATCTAACAACTTCATAATGTATTACTATGCTTAGCAATAATATACTGATTTAGTAAATATTAAGTAAAACAATGTAATCAAATGTAAAGAAGCACTAAGCCTAGAATTTGCTATTATTATTCTAATCTTACTTTGATTTTTGGAAGGAATCCAATTCGACCCCGCTTGTGCTCCAAATTTCGAGGTTCTTTCACTTTTACTCCCAAATGCTTCATATACATAAGAATAACATACTGCATTGTCGAACTGAAGGAGAAAGATTAAGTAAAATAAGACTTCTGAGGAGAAAAGGTTGGTTAGAATAAAGACATCAAATAATTTCTAAAGCCCCAATATTAAAATTTTTGAAATTAATCAACCAAAACCAAAGTAAAAACTATCTTCAATGCACACAAAGAAAATTCTACTTGTAAAAACACAATGTTAGATAAAATACAGGTCACCATAGGGAGAACATACTCTACCTTTCTAAGTTAAAAGAACAAAGCTGTATTTAGAGCTCACAGAAAAAAAAGCTAACTTTTTTCCTTAAAAATTCTAGGAGAAAACAATTGTATTACCTCCTTTCTTCTTCTACAGCCTGAGCAGTCATCCTAAAAATAAAAATATTTTAAAAGTATTTAAATTAAATGAAAGTATTGTTAGTAAGCTCAAGCACCTAAAACATAGAACAGAACCAAATACTTTGGACCTCACCTAAATCTCTCAAAGAATAAAATATCCAAGGAATCCTAACTCCCAAAGGAACCACATTTTTTTCGCATTCATGTCATCATCAAGTGAATATATTTTATAACAAGAAATATTTTCAAAGCGTATCCATTAAAACCAATTGAAAGTATTCACAATTTTAATTATGGATTCAATGTTCTAATGTTAGTCATTTACCAATACTCAGGAAAAAACACAAGAACTTTATCTAAAATAAAGTATAGAAAAACACCCCAGTTTCTCAAGCATTATGACAAAATAAACAGCTCCACATACACAATTTGCCCTTTTAAAGTATTTTTTATTAGTCTGAAGAACATTACTTGTGTAGAGTTGGTACATAAACATAAAACATTTTAATCCCTTTTCCCTCCTCTTCCTCCTCTTTCCCTCTATTTCTTAAAATGCCTTCCCATCTAAGAAAGATCTACTTCCCTATTTCTTTTATCTTTAATTTTGCTCTTTATTTATAATTTTTTCTCATATAAGAGAAACCATGCAAAATTTAAGCTCCTATGTCTTATTTATGTTACTTAACAATATAGTCTTAAAGTGCAGCTGTTTTCCTACAGTAACTCATTTATCTTTATGAAGAGATTATGTGGGAAAAGGGACCTTGTCTACATTGTTATTAGGAATGTAAACTAATACAACCACTATATAAATCAGTGTGGAGATTCCTCAAAAAACTAAAAACTAGGAATTCCATTTGACCCAGCTATTCTAGGTATCTTCCCAAAAGAGTTAAAGACATAATACATGATACATGAAATGCATGCCTATGTTGACAGCAGCACAATTCCTAATAGCTAAATCTTGGAAGTGGTCTATATGTCCATCAACAGATGACTAGACAAAGAAAATTTGGTACTTTCACACAATGAAGTATTTTCACTACTCTGCCCCCATTGACCTTGTTCATAATACTACAAGTATAACTAACAATTCTTCATACAATCCATGACTTACAGCACTTCTTCGATTTTGAAAACAATCTGTTCTGCACATGCCCGCTCCTTCTCCAAAGTTACCCGGTCCTTGTCTCGCTCTGCATCCAGTTTAGTCAGCTCACTTTCAGCCAAGGTGAGTCCCATGCTACGTTTCTGCCTAAAGGGAATGTAAGAAATCTCCTGAATGATCCAGAGAAAAATCATCTCTGGACAAGTTTTATCAGTTGTCTCTACTGCTACGAGTTTCTAGAAACAAGAAAGATGTCCCAGTTTCACACTATAGGGTCAATGTCACCTGAGATACAAGAGGGGAAGGAGTAATCACTCACAAAGTAATCAATCACAAAGGTAATCACTCAAAGATACATCTCTTTTTCATAGGAACAGTACTGAGTTCAAATCCTGTACATATATACATGGGTTAAAGAATATGAACTCTAGTTTCACTCCATCCCTTTGACTCTATGCATTTATTATGTTTTAATAATGAAAGTATGACAATATGGTCTATGTAGTGCTAAGTTAAGTGTTTAATGTCATTTTCCTACTTAAAAAATTCAGAATGACCATATCAAGTCTCATTTACAACCAAGCTTACCGAAAATCTTCCAAGTGTCTCTGAACTTCTGGGTGGACTCTTTCTTGCATAGTTTGGATATAGTGGCGATGTAGGTCCTCAGGAATAAGCTCAGGTCTTCTCTTTTCTGTATAATAAAGAGAAAAGAATTATTTAATCTAAAGATGTATTCCATGAAATATATAATAAGGCTGATAACAGCCATTCTACTTTGTAGAAATTAAGCTTGGAGTACACCAAAGAGAAATTCTTCAGTGCGGTTCATACATTACATCTCGGAATTTGGATTTCAATTCCTTTTGATGAATTATTGACTCTCCTTCTATAGAGATTTAGAGGACTGACCAATCACCAAGTGACTGATAAAATCTTTAGAGCTGAAGAGATCCACATATCTACATACATTTAATTCCACAGAACACTGGAGTTCCAAACTTACCTAGGTCTAAAGATATTTCATCAGGTACAGAAACTTTCAGGTGCTAAAATGAAATGCAAACAAAAGGTGACACAGCACTTTTCATGATGTATATAAACAACTATAAAAGGCATACAACTTGTATACCAAATCACACAAGCATATGCACATAAAAGCCTACCTACTCAACCATATTTCATAGCTCTGGAATGTTCTACTGTCTAAACTTAAAAATAAGACCTTTTCAACTATTATTCTCTATAGGAAATATCTACTTTATTTCACTAGATGATTAAATGCTTAAGTATCATACTTATTCATTATGAGTACACTGACTTTGGCTTTCTAGAAGCATCGATTATTACACCCAGTAATCAACAATAAATATAGATAAACTAACTAACATATATAGAACTAAACTAACATATAGAACCATGACTTTTATATTTTGGATTCAAGACCCTATAGTTCAGATATTCCCATTTCCTTATATTCTCTACAAGTTTAAAAGACCTTAGCCATCAAACTTCCAAAAGGATTTTCTGTGAATGCTAATATTGAAGTTTTTAGTGTTTTCAATCTCTGTTAATCATCTGTAGTTCTTGTTACTGAACTAAGGTGACAGATTCAGAATTTACTTCCTTCTAGTTAAGATTTTCCTTATAATAACTGCAGTTTTGGGTCGTAATCTTGTTTCCTACTATATCAATTTTGGGGAAATTTTTATCACATTGTATTTACAGGAAATAGGTTCTTCATGCTTCATGATGTACTCCACAGTTATTTAAATCAAAAGGTTTCAGAATTTAAACAATTCTAATAAAGATCTGAAGCTTTAAATTTGAAAATAAGTCATTGCTATACACTGCAGGATCTCTTACACTCATTTTTATTAGAGTGAGATGTACTCCAAACTTTTGTTTTTAACTGAAGCTGCCCAGCCACAATTCAAATCAACTTTCTTGAAGTATTTCTAACAAGCACAAAGGCATACAAAAGATCATTTGTGTAAATGAACACTTAAATGAAATAAACATGCGCTGAAAGAGTAATTACTAATCAGAATTCTTTTTATAATTCAACACTGATATAGAAAACGAATAAGAAAAAATAAGATTTTTACTTAGCTTTGAGCTCTATTAAAAATATGAAATTCAAACATACTTGAGTAAACTGTTATTTCTTCATGACAGAAAATATTTTAATAAAAATAATGTGCAATATTTTAAACATTGACAGCATAACCAGATTCTAAATCAATTAACATAGATCTGACTATGGCTAGGAATTGTTGGAGACACAGCAGCCCACAAAACCAAAAATATCTGCGCTAAGGAAGGTGATATTCAGAGTAGGAAAGCAGAATAAAATTAATAAATAAAATATAAGTTCTAGGGCACAGAAAAAGAAAAAAAACCAGAAAACAAAGGGAGCAACATTTTTAAGCAGGATGGTCAAGGAAGAGTTCATTAAAATGGCAATTATATTTGAGAATGCAAAAGTATAATCAACTTCATAAAAGAATACAAAGTATATAGGGGCAAGAGCTAGAGAAAGCTGTGGAGTCAATGTTTGTGTGTGTATTTCTGTGATATAAAAATTAACACTGTTTGCATGTTAATGAATGACTCAGTAGGAAAAAAACAGATGATAAGGGAAAGAAGCAGGATAACTGCCCTAGGAAGGGTTTTGAGTAAATATACAAAATATATCCTTAGGCAAAAAGGAAAACAGATGGCTTTCCATAAGAGAGGGATAATTCCTCAATGGCATAAGAAAAAGGGTAAAGTACATAACATAATAGAGGTAGGTAATATATCTGGTAGTTCTCTTCTCTATAATTTTCCAAAGAAATGACAAGATTATCAGCTGAGAAAAGGTTAGAAAAAGAAGTAATAGATGTTCTAAGAAAATGTATGAAGCAATCATTAAGACAAATACAAAGTTGTAGGATGAGGGCCATAAAACCTGGCCATTCAAGGAAGAAATATTAAGCACTAAATGCTATCTACTCTTGGTAAGGGTAATAATAAAATTTAGTTTAAAAACTTTATTAAAACTTTCACTGGTAAAAAAAAAGCCCTATCACAATTTATTTCAGTGTAAGTGAAAACTTTTCTACCACTTTTTACTTAAATTTGTGTTTCCAAACTTTGAAGTGCTTACCCAGAGTACAATTCTGCAAATATTATCCCTGGGACCCTTATATCCATGTTTATCTTTTGTGTCCTCTTTTTTGTTCCCTCATTCTACTTTACACACATGTGAAAACTGAACTATACGTGTGTGTGTGTGTGTGTGTGTATCTCCTAAAACCTACTGGAAGAATTTAGATTCTGAAACTAATTTAAAAATGATAAAAAAGAAAAACTAGAATAGTAATAATAGAACTATAATGCCAATAATAAAAATATAATAATAATAATAGAAAAATACCAATTTCCAAAAGTGAAATAAAGTCCAAAAACAAAATACTGAATTTTGAAAACAGAAGGCCAGTAAGTCAATATATCAAAGCAGCAATATTTAATATATAATGTCAGTATATCAATTATTTATATATATAAATAAATATAAATATATATAAATATATATATATAAAGTCAATATATCAAAGAAGTAAAAGCTAATATAGTAACTTGGCAACTTACTGCAGATCGATCCAGGAAAAACTGATGAAACTCAAGGAAGATGCGACGTGTTTCCTTGGAATTGGTCTGTTTATACAGGTCTGAGTAGAGGTAACAGAGCTGACACAGTGAAGGAAACAGAGAAGACAAACGGAAAAGTCATTCAGAAAATTTTTATTTGGTAGATCCTCTTGAATAGGAATATTTCGAACATGTAGGTCACTAGCACCAATGCAGTCATCAACAATCAAGATTTTTTTAAAATAAATAAATAAATATTAAAAAATAAAATAATATTTTATGTTATCTTTCACTACTTATCCTTATATATCTGGAAAACTGAAAGTCTACTCATGTAGATATGAAGAGATCTATACATATGAATTAATATAGGATCTTTGAATCCCGAAATTGTAAAATATTTACCAATGTTGCAGGATCAAACTGTGAAACTACATGATGTAAGAAAACAGCCAAATGAGCAGGGCGAGACTTCAACAGTTCAATGCTCTGGAAACAGCTGCACTGTCCATTGATCTGGTAAAAATAGCTACACATCAGTAATTCTGACAGACAAATACCAAATGCAACACAAACTCAAATGAACAAAGCTATGCGAATTTCACCTTGAGCTCGCTACTAAAAACTCTATATTTTAAAAATTTCACTAAAATTTATTAGTAACACACGCTATATAATCTCTTCCTCTTGAGAAAGGTGTGATAGCACAAGCCTACAATGCCAGCTCCGGGAGGCTGAAATAAGAAGATCAAGGGGCAAAGTTGAACGCCAAAATTTAGTAGCCTAGCTGCATATAAGATCAATGCTCAAAAATCAATAGCTTGTCTATCCACAAATAACAGACTCACTAAAAGAGAAATTGAAGAATCAAGCCTTTTCACAACAGCATTCCAAAAAATGAAATATCTAGGAATCAATCTTAAAAAAAGGTGAAAGACCTCTACTCTGAAAACTACAGCATTATGAAAAAAGGAGATTGAAGGATATCAGAAAATGGAAAGAATCCCTTGCTCATGGGCAGAAAGAACAAATAGTGTTAAAATAGCTATCCCTCTCACAACTCTTATATACATTTAATGCAATCCCAATTGAAATCCCAACACCATACTTCACAGATCTAGAGAAATAATCCAAAAATTCATCTGGAACCACAAAAGACCCATAATAGCAAAAACAATTCTAAGCAACAATGACATGGTGGGGGGGATCACGATCCCCAACATGAAACTACACTACCAAGCCACTGTGATAAAAACTGCACAGTACTGGGAAAGCACAGACCTGAGGACCAGTGGAATAGATCAGAAGATGCAGAAACAACCTCAGATACACTAAGCCACTTTATCTTTGACAAAGGAACCAAACAGCCTTAATGGAAGAAAGACAGTCTCTTCAACAAATGGTGTGCTGGAAAAATTGGGCTTTAACCTGCCAAAGTCTAAGGCTAGACCTTGTCTCTTTCACCGTGTACTAAACTAAAATCAAACTGGATTAGAGACCTAAATATTAAAACAGAAACAAACACTAAACCTACTAGAAAACAGGTTAGGTAAAACTCTTGGAGACATTAGCTTAGGGAAAGACTTTATGAACAAAACCTCTATAGTACGAGAACTAGCAGAAGGAATCAACAAATGGGATTCCATCTTATTAAAAAGCTTCTGCACAGCAAAAGAAACCACCAGCAGAGCAAAAAGACAACCAGAAATATGGGAAAAAATTTTTTCCAGCTGTTCCTCAGATAAATGGCAACTATCTAGAATATATAAAGAGCTTTAAAAAAATCACCCCCCCTCCAAATTTAAAGACCCAGTTCAAAAATGGGCATCTGAAATGAACAGACATTCTTCAGAGGAAGAAGTAAAAGCAGCTAAGAAGCACATGAAGAAATGCTCAACATCACTGGTCATTCAAGAGACGCAGATGAAAACAACTCTTAGATTTCATCTAACTCCACAAAGAATGGCTGCTACCTTGAAATTAGCCAGCAACAAATGCTGGCAAGCTGCAGGGAGAAAAGAACCCTTCTCCATGGTTGGTAGGAATGTAGACTGATACAACCACTATGGAGATCAGTGTGGAGATCCCTCAAAAAACTAGGATTAGAGGTCCCATTTGACCCTACTATTCTTCTGCTAGGGATATATACAAAAGAAATAAAAGATTCATATCACAGTGACACATGTGCACTGATTTTTTTTTCTTTTTTTTTTAGACAGAGTCTCGCTTTGCAGTTCAGGCTGGCCCTGAGCTCAGCCTCAAACTCCCATCACAGCAATCCTCCTACCTCTACCTCCCGAGTGCTGGGATTACAGGCGTGAGCCACCACGCCCAGCACTGTGATATGTGGTGCTGACTGCTGCTGGGCTTGAGTCTCCACACCCAGTATTGTGTGTGGTTGCCTGGGAATCAAACCTGGGTCCTTGCACTTGCAAGGCGTCAGAACCACTGAGCTGACTCTCTGGCCCTGTGCACTGATTTTTATAGCAGCCCAGTTTGTGATAGCTAAATCTTGGAAATAACCCAAATGTCCATCAACTGGAGACAGGGTAAGGAAGATGTGGTTTTTCTATAAAATAGAGTACTATTCTTATATAAAGAATGACAAGTTTGAGTCATTCATACTCAAATGGATGTACCTTGAGGACATACTCATAAGTGAAATAAATAGGTCAGATGTATAAATACTGTACCTTTTCTCTGATATGAGAAACCAAAAATGTAAATGAGCTCTAGAATGTATATTAGATATTGTAAAATTGAAAATATTCAGAGGGAAATGTGGGTAGAGGTGGATAACAAGGGAAAAGAAAAAATTGTGATGGTAATTTAAAAAAAAGGAAACAAAGTTTATATAGAGAGAAGGTGGGGGTTGTAGGGTAGGTAGGGGAATGGGAAAAAATGAGAATCAAGTCATGTCAAATACTGATACAAATTGTCAATATTGAGTATAATCATGATATGTATATAAAATATACCTATATATAAAATTAATTTGCAATAAAATTAATTTTTAAAATAAAGTTTAAAAAAAGTTGAAGACCTGCCTAGGCTACATATTATACAACGTGTCTCAAAAAACAAAACAAAATGAAACAGAACAAAATACCTCTTCCTTTGAAAATTACTCATCATCAGAATACGCTGGGAAAACGAAATTTTAAGAGGTGATTATCAAGGAAATCATGTGTCTATAAATATTTATTTAAAACAATTTCATCGTACCTATGAAGATATAAGGGGGAGCTTTTTGCCCAGTAATGAAATAGTTGTTTTTATTTTGGGCTAATCATAGGTATGGCAATAGAAAATGAAGCTGTCTTATTTTAAAACAACTTCTAGAATATTTGTATATTCCATAAGCATTCTCAACACAGAAGACAGACTTGGAGTAAATTAGCATCATAATTTCCATGTAATTTTTCACATTTAGATAAATTAGAGAAGCTAAACTATATAGCTTCTGCACAAATCTGCACAACATCTGCCAAAAAATAGATCACTTCCTAAATCTTTCTCAAACTACCAATGTCCCACTATCAAAACTAGACAAAGATA
>PVIR01019813.1:0-31463 GCA_004026965.1 Petromus typicus
TTGAGACAGGATCTCACTATGTAATTCAAGCTGCCCTTGAATTCACTCTGTAGCCCAGGCTGGCCTTGAACTCTCAGCAATCCTCCTGCCTCTGTCTCCTGAGTGCTGGAATTTCAGGTTTGGGCCACCACATCCAGCTGTAACAGTAAATTTCTAAGTAAAACGTGGATCCTTTACTTGAATCAAAACATTTTATAAGTTAAAGATTCTTCAAACTAACAAAAGTTGGTTTCTTTTATAGAATACATGTACAGAAGGACCATCTGCTCTGAGCAGAGTGGCCTAAGTGTGTCAGGGCACATTGACGGGTCTAGAGTCAGCAATGGAAATCTCAGAAAACTGCAAGTCAGGGTGGTCTGAAGATTTTCGCCTGGACTTCCTGCCTTCCTGGCCCACCCCTCCCTGAGAATCTCTCCATGGCACCACAGTGACTTTTCTAAAGTGAAGATATATAACTTGTCATGAGCAGCCCATATCTTCCTCCTCTCTTAGAGATACATTCATTTGGAAAGAGCAGGTATTCTGCTCTGCTCTCAACATAAGAAGTTGTGAAGTAGATACACAAAGAAGGAAAACAATGCTTTGCTAGCACAGCCTGTGATGAACAGTTAACTTGACTGGAAAATGTACTATGGAAGATCAAAGGGCCAACACATGTCTGAAGCAGGGAGGGAGGAAATATATCCTAATGAAATAAGGATGAATTATAAAGCTACAGTAATTAAAGTAGCATGATATTGGGACAAGAATAAAATTACAAACAGAATAAAGAGGCAAAAACATGAAGTCCAAGTACATATACATATATCATGTAAAAAATGGTTATTTACATGAATAGAAATGAAAGTGGATCATATACAAAGCAATTAAAATAAATTAATAATATACATGTCTGTAATAAAACTAAAACTTTTGAACAAAAATGTGTATTATGCCATACTGAGGAATTTCTTAGATTTCTAAAAGTGTTAGATAAAAAGAAGGTATGCCCAATAACACAAAAGTTAGAAACTTCTTTTCATCAAAAATATCTGAAGAAAGACTGGGGATTTAGCTCAGTGGTTCCAGCTCCTGTCTTACAAGCTCAACAGCCTGTGTTTGATCCCCGGTAACCACATACAACAATACTGGGGTTGGAGACTCACCGCCACCAGCAATCAGTACCACATGCCACAGTGCCAGGCATGGTGGCTCATGCCTGTAATCCCAGCCTTTGGGAGACAGAGGCAGGAGGATTGCTGTGAGTTAGAGGCTGAGCTCAGAGCCAGTCTGAACTACAAAGCAAGACCTTATCTCAAAAAAAAAAAAAAAAAAAATCTGAAGAAAAGAAAGATGTAAACTGAGAAAGCACACTTGTCACACATACAGTTAGGATATGGCTAGTATTCTAAACATATAAAAAAAGGAAAAAACGGGCAGTGAAACTTGAATAGGCATTTCACAAAGGGCAAGCACACATTTTCATTCATTGGTAAACAGGGAAATAGAAGCCATAATAATTTACTTTTCATAAATTATACTACAAATCTGTAGGAAGAGATGAAAACGAACAAAATTTCATACATCTGAGTTTCTCCCTTGAAATAAGTAATATCATGGAACTAAGAAATACTTAAAGTATTAAAAATACAGCTTATGCACAGAAACACTGTACCGTAGAACTTTACAATTATGCATAGGCAACCAATTAAAGTATTATTGAGAGAAAGTCCTTCTTCATATGTAGTGTAACTGGACAGGCTGGGACACATCAGATCAACTCACTCCACACCTAACCATTACATCCACCCCAGAGGAAAGAAATATGGAAAACAGTCTTAAAATGAACATAACACTAAAATGAACATAACTTAAAATGAACATAGTCTTAAAATGAACATAACTTTGCCAGCTCTATCAAACTGTGAGTATATATTTTCCCTCTGATAAGTTGTTCATTCCCAGGGAACAGAAATCTTAATCTTGTAAGGCGCTGTTTGTTTGGACTTTTGTGAGGTTTCCCTATGGTGAAGACAGAGCTGTAGCTTTTTTCTCTTAACAAAAATGTTTAACTTTTCAAGTAATGAATCACAAAGGGCCTAAAATTACATTTTTCACACTAGATGTGAAAATAATAATATTTTTTTCAGTTTTTAGTCTAATATTTGTGTGACTGTCCTAAGTAGGCTATTATACATTAGACACTACAATCATTCTCACATTAATAAGGCAAAAACAAAGTGTAACAATAAGAAAAATATGATTCGTACAGCACTGGGCATAAAAATCAGAAGCAATGTGCCTATTTTTTAAGAAGCTGAAATGATGGCCATAAATGAAAATCTTTTGTCTCTGCACACTAATAATTAGGGAAGCAAAAGTCAAAACAACAGTGAGATACTTCATACCTAATAGAACAGCTTTTATTTATTGTATAAAATGAATACATTAAAAAAAACAAGTTCTGAGAAAGTCAGAACACTATATGTTGTTAGTGGGACTAAAATGGTGCAGTAACTAGAAAACACTGTGACAGTTATCAGCATATTAAACACAGAATTACATATATTTCAATAATTCCAATCCTAATTATAAACTTAAGAGAAAGAAGAGACTGGAACAGATATTTATATATCAACATTGACAACATTATTATTTATAACAGCCAAGAAGTAGAAGGCATCTAGGGTCTATAGATGAATAAAACAAAATGTGGTGCATTGTGGAACATTATTCAGCCTTGAAAAGCAAAGAAAATTTTGATAGAGCTAAAACATAAATGAACCGTGAAGACACTATGCTAAAATGAAATAAAGTAGATACATATTCGATTCCACTTACATGAACTATCTACATTACTCAAATTCAGAGAAAGAAAGTAGAATAGTTGGTATATTTCCAGTTCCACTTGCTAAAGTCCTCACCTTAAACCATAATCTGTTTTGAATCTGTTTCAAATGTTGAGTACATGATGCAAAATTAAAATCAGTGTCAAGTGATTTAATCAGTAAATACTTTAAAAAGCTTTCATATTAGATACGGGTAATTTTAATATTCACACTGTTGGCTCTGAACTTAGATATAAGACATACAAAGCAGATAGAAATCCAGTCATTAAAGCTGCTATTTTCATACTCTATCAGCACCTATCCATATATTAAGGAAAACTATGCTTACCTTCCTCAAACCACATCATCATTTTAAGGTGGTAGGTCCAGTCACCCAATTCCACAGAATGCAGAGCAGCTAGACTTAAAATTCTGAGCCATATACCCCTATTTAGTATAAAAGGTCTAAGAACTTATATAAGAATCAAACAAAATGCTTCTTTGGCATAAAGAAGTAAAAGGTAAGTAAAATAAAGGTATACTTATGTAAAAATTTTAGCTACATTCCTATAATGACTGTTTCTTTCTTCCTTAGAATATAAACCCACAGTTTTATTTTGTATATTATCATAGCACAGTATTTTTAAAATAGCTTTTTTACACATAATGCTAGACATTAAGATGAAATGCTTGATTACTTCCCTCAAACTTTTGTCTGAATATAAATCTATTGGATTCTTCACTCCACACTGATACATAGCTGTCCCACAGAACAAGAACATCCCAACCTTTAGCAGCCTTCTATTTTAAAAACTAAATCAAATTCACTGAAAATGGTTAACTTCATATTACATGAATTTCTTAATATAAAATCAAAATATTTCTATATCTAAAACAATTATTAAGCTATTTTTTCACTTACTTTTTCCTTGTGCTTTTTCTTAAGTCCACTAATAATGATTTGATAAAGTGGCATTTTAATATACTAATCAGATTAGAGGTTATAAAACTTGTTCAAAATTTTACAATAGCAAATTGTTAAACAGATTCAGCATGTGACATTTTTACTTAAATTTGTTGGTGATTACAGCTGATGAGAAACATTAATAAATCCAATAACATTTTTCTACACAGCTATTTTGAAATGTCAGCCATTGCTAATCAATAGGCTTCTTTTGTGACTGGTCACAATGGCTCACAAAATGGTCACAATGACTAATTTTGAGATCTCTTTACAGGTCATACCCATAAAACGCTCAATCCAAATAGTTACCAGTACTATGGTGTTCATGCTTCTTGACCAAGGAAGGAACCAATTATATTAATGGCAATAGCTCCAATTTGTTTTTCAAATGCAAATGATTAAAATGTGATCTTCTTTTAGATTAACACTTCCAAATTAAACTGCATCTTAACTGCTCTGACATCTGTCATTCAGACAGATGTCAACTCATAAACCTGACAAAGGACAAATTGTTTATGTAAGTTTGCCGTGTGACAGATGTTTATCAGTCACAACTCTGAGAGGTCACCTTTGAGTGTATGATACTTAGTGGGAATTTTGTTGTTATTGTTACGCTATAGTAACTCACAAAAGAACACAATAATAAAATTATAATCCTATTAAAATTTCAGAAAAATAGTATCACTAAAAATGCTACAGGGTTACTTTAACTTGAAATTTAATGCTGACATAAAAATTCCCATTGGCGAATGTGCAAATCCAGCTTCTAGACCTCTTTCAAAAAATGGAAATTGTTACAAGCATCAATGGCCAAAACCACAATGATTCTTTCTGTTCATATTACCTCCTTTTACTTATTGCTTTATTGAAGGGAAGAAGAGAGCTACAGGAAAGAATGAATATTTTCATATTTAGCATTTGAAGGGATTAAATCTGTTTCAGATTTCAAAAGAGTACATACACATGCGGTTGTTTTCGTACAATAGCTATTGCTGGATATGGTAGATGGCTTTTCAAGGAGTAATTAAACGCAAATTAAAAGCTTCTTTGATCTCCATATGACTGACTGGTGAGGGAATCACATCCCAAAATGTGTGCTGACAGGATCTGCCCTAACCCTCTGAAATGAGGCCCAGCAGGAGCCCTGTCCAGGGCTGACTCCTGGGGCCCTGGCATTGTCCTCAGCAGTGGGCTAGGGGATAGTTAGTTGGGAGTGGCAGATGGTTTCATTTGTTGTATATTTTCACTCTTCACCAAAATTTAGGTGAATCCTGGCCACAGATGAGAGGAAAACACTATTAGTGCACCTGTCACATTTCTTCAAAAAGAATTCTAGTTCACAAAGAATACAAAGGAAAAAAAAAAAAAAACTTGTTAAGTGTGGCTTTAGACTTTGAACAGTGTTGAGAAGGTGAGAAGACAACTTTGTAGGTAAGAACTCAAAGCTTCCAATCAGTCTTCCCATTTTCTTCCTTTCCCTATCTTTGAAATTAAATTCATCAAGCTTTAAAGAAAGCAACTAATATATGAAGAAAATTACTGTCAAAGTATAAAGCATACTTAAAAATGCACAAGGTTTTCATTTTCCTCATGGTCAGACAGTCAAGTGCAAATATCTAATTAAGAAGTATCAAAATATTAATATTAATGTTTTATTTTTCTTTCCCAAATCAAGCTTTCTCCAAGTGATATTTCAAAATAAAATATCATATCCTTCCCTGTTTTACTGTGCTCTTTTTTCAACTTCAAAAACAGAGTAAGGATTTAATTTCAATTTAAATATTTGCATATTCTTATAAAATATCAATAAATATTGGATAAAAATTATAGAAAATGCAAAGTCAGCAGAATTAGTTCTTACATACTGTAGAGAAATGCATAATTTTCAGTAGCACATGGGCAGATACTTACAGCTGTGCTATCACATAACAACCCAGGCAGTCAATTACTTTCCAGGCAACCCTGAAATTCTGGGTATTACCACTGCTCTTCATTGCTAATTTGAAAATGTATCTCCACTACAAATGAAGGATTTAAAGAATGATTTAGAAACTTCTTTATAAAATGCTACTTTAGGATCAATGCCACAAATGTAAAATCTGTAATCTTAAATCTATACATCCATAAATCCAGGGCATGGCAATATCAGCAAGGCATCTGAAAAAATCTTTTGGAGTATTATTTTGAATGAGACAGAGAAATTTGAACTGGGTGACACTACAAGGAAATGGCTTTGGGCTCAGTTATAAAATAACAACAAAAACAAAAACATTCACACCTCGGGCCGGGGATTTAGCTCAATGGTTCCAGTGCCAGTCTTGCAAGCGCAAGGACCCAGGTTTGATCCCTGGTAACCACATACCTATACTGGGTGTGGAGACTCACGCCCAGCAGCAACCAGTACCACACAGGACAGTGCCAGGAGAGGTGGCTCATGCCTGTAATCCCAGCACTCGGAAGGCAGAGGCAAGAGGATTGCTGTGATGAGTTTGAGGCTGAGCTCAGGGCCAGCCTGAACTCCAAAGTGAGACCCTGTCTCAAAAAACCTAAACAAAACAAAACAAAACAAAATGTTCACACCTTGAAAGTGAGACGGGAGCTGGGGGTTCTATAGAGATACTCCACCCATAGAGATATAGGGTATATAGATAAACCCATATATCTGGAGTATAATTGGCTGTTAACACAAGTACAACAGAAGCCTTGCTCATCACATTCACAGAGGACATAATAATGAGGAGAATAGCTAGTGTATCAGAAGGAAGAGATTCCTAATCTGGATGTGAACTGAATACAACAAAGTGTTCTTATTAGTTCTCATCAAGTCCTATTTATTAATTGGGGTGACTTTAATTAATAACAGTACTGCATGTTGACAGTTTAGGAAACTGGTATTGAATATCTTCTTCAGAAAACCAATTTAATAGAATTACACCAGTATCCAGACAAAGAAAAGCAATAGTTCTGTAACATATATCCTGATCCGCTAGCATGGCTCCTTCTAGGCGTCAAATCCTAAAGAATATCACTAACAAACTAGAGTAGGTACAAAGAGAACAGGAAAGAGTCTAGGAAATAGATCATAAGAGACATTAATTGAAGGACAAAGAGAAAACATAGGAGATCCATATTTTTCCTGCTTCTCTGCCTTCCTTTCCTTTTTCCCCCTTCTTCAATACCTAGTGAGTAAACAAAAATTTGTTGAATGTAAAACAACAACAACAACAACAAAAACCACATAAGTAAAGAACACAGAGCCAACATATTCCATCAACATTTTTATCCCTTCTCTGTTTAATCCTTTCTGTTTCTCTGCTTTACAGTAATAGATAGTACAGGATATAACATCAGCTACTTTCCTAACCAATATGCTGACGTGAGAGCAGACTGACTTTCCCTGATCCAGAGAACTCTGTCAGCTACAGCAAGGCCTCTCTTCTCAGTTCTTCCAAGGATAATTTGTTTGAATCAGGGCACTAACAGCTGTAGTTCAAAAGTTCTTCCTAGATCTTTCTACCTCCACCATAAATGCAGCTTCTCAACTAGAGGCTGTATTTATTAGATACTCCATAGAACACAATGACAGAAAATATAGGTGGCTCATTCGTATCTATGCTTAATAAAATAGGCTATTCTTTATACTTCCTTTAAATGGTATTGGTCATACATAAAACATTTACACCATGTATATGGCAAAGATTCTCTAAATCTTAGTTCAGATTTTTTAATCCTTTCAAGTTATATTTACTTCATTTAATTTATTCATGTTTATTCAGGATATATAGTTACAAAAGAAAGGAAGAAAAGGAAACAAGGAAAGAGCAGTTAAAGAAAGAAGAGTACATATTCTTACTTGATTTTTATTCTATTTATAACAAACTTGATTTTTATTCTATTTATAACAAAGGTCTTCTTTTCCTTATATATTACATGAAGAGAAAATAAAGTCAGGCTTACAACTATCTCCATATCATATATTAAGTAATACTTCTCATTTGTGATTAAAAATTTAAGAATAAAAGTCTTTACATTGGACACTTGATTTATATCTAAGAAATTATGAAGAAATTTAGAACGCTAGTAGATTTAATTATCTTCCTGTGTATTAAAAGTGACTATAAAATATCAGGCAGAAGAAGTCTGCAAAACTTGACACCTATTTTAAAATCTGTTTTTCCCCTTTAACATGGTTTGCACAGTAAAGGTAATCATTCACAGGTATGACATAAAGTCTGTGAATTATGAGACACTGTTGTCATTACTTTTGTGAATTATAACTTTTGGTCATATGGGTTTGATATCAATTATAAGGGCAATTCATGTAATATACAGATATATAATAGTGTGCCACAATCTAATGCAATTCATCCTTATCTGTGAGGTATTATCACAGAGCTCCACAAAAGGCTAAACTTTAGTTCATCCTGAAGGTTATTTACTCACAGGAGAAGCTGCCCCTCCAAATGCTACTGCTATATTCTTACCCTAACATTTGTTTTTCTTAGCAATAAATATGTATAATATTAAACTTGAAAGTTAAATTTAACTCTTTATAATTTTATTTTGTATATATGTCAGTGTGCTTAAGAGTGCAGTTTTGTAAGAACACAAAATAGAAATTGTAATTTGTCTAAACATACTCCAAATTATTTTATATGCTTATTTAAAAAAAACCAGGAACTAATTTTTCACACTTATGCATTTCCTGTATGCTGTACTGTGGAAAAATTAAATAATTAGGGCTGGGGATTTAGCTCAGCTGTTCCAGTGCCTGCCTTACAAGTGCAAGGACCTGGGTTCGATCCCCAGTAACTATATACAATAATACCGGGCATGGTGACTCATGCCCACCAGTAACCAGATCCACATACCACAGTGCTGGGCATGGTGGCTCACACCTATAATCCCAGCACTAGGGAGGCAGAGGCAGGAGGACTGCTGTGAGTTTGAGGCTGAGCTCAGGGCCAGCCTGAACTACAAAGTGAGACCTTGTCTCAAAAAGAAAAAAAAAAACATGGTAAGTTTGAATCATTTATACTTAAATGGACATACCGTGAGGATATCTGCATAAGTGAAATAAATAGGTCACAGATAGGTAAATACTGCATCTTTTCTCTGGTATGAGAAAATAAAGATGTAAATGAGTTCTAGAATGATATGTTATATATTGTGAAAAAGAAAATACTCAAAGAGAAATAGGGTGAAGGGGGAAAATAATGAGATTATAACAAAAAAGAAAGGAAACAAAGTTTATGTAAATAGGGGGTGGTAGGGTGGGTACGGCTATGGGAAAAAATGAGAATTCAGTTGTGTCATATACTGGTACAAATTCTCAATGCTGATTGTGGACATGATGTGTTTGTAAAATGTACAAATAAAATCAATTAAAAATAAAAATAAAGAGCCAGGGATTTAGCTCAGTAGTTCCAGAATCTGCCTTGCAAGCACCAGGTTCAGAGTTCAATGCTGGATGTGATGACTCATGCTTGTAATCCCAGCACTCAGGGGGCAAAGGCAGGAAGACTGCTGTGAG
Source organism: Petromus typicus (assembly GCA_004026965.1). NCBI lineage: Eukaryota > Metazoa > Chordata > Mammalia > Rodentia > Petromuridae > Petromus > Petromus typicus. The sequence continues at coordinate 9,305 of PVIR01019813.1, forward strand.
TTTGAGGCTTGCCAAAGCTACGTAGTCAGCTTAGGGCCAGCCTGAACTACAAAAAGGAAGACCTTGTCTTAAAAATAAATACATAAATTTTTTAAAAATTGAAAATAAATTTAAAAAACAATACTCAAAGCAAAAAACAAACAAAACAAATAACTCTCATGTCAGATATCAAAACATAAAGCATGTAAAGAAGTAAAATCTATTGACATAGGAAAAGCAAACTTACGATGGGCTGAAAGCCAGAAACAGATGAAATCTTAACTGAAAACCTAATATTTATTTACACATCTGTGACCTATTTATTTCACTTATGAGGATGTCCTCAAGGTACATTCATTTAAGTATAAATGATTCAAACCTATCATTTTTTATGGCAGAGTAATACTCCATTGTGTAGAAGAACCACAGGTCACAGATGTGTAAATATCACATCTTTTCTCTGGTATGAGAAAATAAAGATGTAAATGAGTTCTAGAATGTATGTTATATATTGCAAAATAGAAAATATTCAAAGCAAAATGGGGTGAAGGGGGAAAAAATAATGAGATTATAACAAAAAAGAAAGGAAACAAAATTTTTGTATATGGGGTGGGGGTGGTAGGGTGGGTGGGGCTATGGGAAAAAAATGAGAATTAAATTGTGTCATATACTGGTACAAATTCTCATTGTTGAGTGCAATCATGACGTGTATATGTAATGTACCAATAAAGATTCAATTAAAATAAATAAATAAATAAAATTAATAAACAAAACAGAAGTTTTTATATCACACAGAAAGAAAATCATATGCCATGATGCTTATGTTTTCTGGTTTTGGGTTATGTGATGATATTTAAATGACTTGGTTTTAAACAAATTACTTCCTTACTAAAGGCATAAAATCTATAGGCAAGTTGTCTAAACTCAATCCCAGCTATACAATTTCTTATCTGTGGGCTTTATGTACCTTATTTTCCTCTACTCTAAAATGGAAGGAATAATAAGGTCTTCTCATGAGCTACAAGGATTAAGAAGAGCACAGGGTACAGTCTGACATGATACTCAGTGACTGTGAATTAATCACCGTGATCACGTCCAAAACTTCTTCTAAAACACTTCGCTGAGACCACAATAATTAGTTTCCCCAAGTCCCTAAAAGAAATTACATGAAAACAGCCTATGCACACACATTTTAAAAAACAAATGTACTTGCATTGGAAAATATCATTAAAAAAAGATTTGATGCCAAGGCAAAAATTGAGTAAAATATTTAACTTGCAGCACCTCTGAATCTTTATATTTAATTCATTTAAATATGCAAACACTTTCTAGGGCAAAGGACATCAATATTAAACAGATCTACAATTATAAAGGCTCAAACCTTTTTGTAAAGAGAAACTAAACAATCAAGAGCTATATAATAGCATCTTTTGTCTTTGTTTTTCTCTGTTTTCACTCTTCTCAGGCAAGTTTCCTTGGCTGGGTCTCTACACAATTAACCTGGACACATTCAATCTGGACAGAAACCTGTTTTCACTGGGCCCCTAAACACGTGTGTTCTCAGAGCTAAAGCTAACTGCGTCTGCTCACGAAACCATATGTGATGCCACACTCTCCTCTGCAAGGGCGACTTTTTAAACATCAAGCCTCCTGAATGTATTGTGTTTCTTCCTTATCCCTTCCCTTTATATGAGCCAATTTCTTTCTCCTGTAGTCGGCCATCAAGGCCCGGAGGTTCCTCATGGACAAGTTACACGGATACCTCTACCTCAAGAAAACAGCAAAAGACCGGCTCTCATTAACGAGGCCAAGTCCACCAGGGCAAAAAGAGACAACACAGAGAGAGCAGAAAAGGACATCAAAGAATTGACCACACAGGGACTTAGCCCTCAACAAGAGATCAGGACCATCGACCATAAGTACCCCTCCACTCTATATGCCTGCGAAGGTCGATGAGGAACTCAGAAAGAGGCCTGCTAGAGTCAGCAGAGCCAGGTCTTTGCTTGAGCAATTCACAGTGGCACACACTGTTACAAGATGTATTTGTTTCAAGTTTTTTTTTATTTTTCTGCTTTCTCTCACTTAGATCCTATTTTATATCCTTTTCTTACCTTTGAAAACATAATGTTTTCCAAGAGAAAAAGACAAAGTGATAATCAACATCGAGCAACAATCCAAGTCTAATTTCCATATTATCAAGAGACTTTTTCCATGGAAACAAGCCTACCTACCTTCACTAATCTGTTCATATACTTCTGAGCCATTGAATATCCACTAAGGAGAAAAGGGGTGATTAGGAGGTAAATGCCATATAGTATTGGATGCACACAGTAAACACATAATATATAGTAGACAAAGAGTGCTTCTGGGTTATAATTAAACCATTTAGTTAATAAAGTTATTGAGAAGCACTCATGTTATTAGGGCACTGTTCCAGGGTAAGTGAAATAACTAACTTAACATCGTAACAGGTGTACTGTTATTATATAATACTATTCTACAATAGTAGCAAGAGTAAATATAATGGACAGGAAGATCTTACACTAGAGAAGTCCAATAAGTTTTAATGAAAATGACACTCAAGCTGGTTTTGAAGGGAACTCATAGTATTCAACTCTACATGTGAGAAAGCTGACAGTATACCAGTCAACTAATAGAGGGCCACATGCAAAGCATGTAAGGTAACAGGGTACTTACACTGAGGAAACAAAGTATTGCTCTACCATTCCACGATGTTAGAGACAGACCTAAAAGGGCTGAAGGGATTTTACTTAACTGTCTGGATCTTTTGCCACAGTCCATGGGGAATCAGTAAGCAGCAGTTACTCAGAGTAAAAGGTGATGAACTGACTATGGAACTCTTGTCACAGTGAAAGACATGTACTGGGCAGGAGGATGGAGACAGCCAGATGGTTTTAAGAGAAATTAACAATGATCCAAGAACAAAATAAATCTCTGGACACAGGATTTTACCACAGAATATTTCACAAGAGCTGGTACCAACTACTTATGAAGCAGGACTTAAAGAAAAACAAGTTTTTCCCAGGTTGGGCAGTACCCTATTACCTTGGCCCACCTCCCTCCCCAGCTATAATTCCTTGTTCTGGTATAAATAAAACTGATAACTATGTCCTCTAAAAAAAATTTACGACACTCTCTGTTCTCCTATGATTCATAAGATACTGTCTCCTTGCAAGGGTAAATTACAAAACTTTCTGTCCTTGTATTGTTCTAGTAAAATCCTCCTGATTCTCATTGGTCTCTCTGATCTCTTGGAATTCTGAAACATTTCTGGCAACTACAAAGGGACTGGAGACAACGGAGATGCTGTTTCCTTTGCTCGGAGGGCTGAGAGAGGCCTGAGCTACAGGAATCCTGAGACCTCAAGCAACTCTGGGTGAGAATAATCAGCCTTCCACAGGCTGGGACCTACCACACCCTTGGCAGAACAACAAATCTGTTGGGATTCGGGAAGGGTTCTGGAGCCACAGTGCACTACAGTAAGGTTTTGAGGCTACAGAAAACCTGTCCCATTAGGACAGAAGTGGAGCCTGATTACCTCTGGGCTGTACAGAGTAATCCAACCTGGATTAAATCGGGCCCCAGAAGCACCCCAAGAAGGAGAGGCCTGCAACCAGGATCAGTTCGTGGGGTGCTAGGGATGCAGGATTGGTCTGCTGTGGAAGACGCTCATAGTAGCTCTGATTCAGGCTGAGCCAAAGGAAACCTAAAACCCAAAGCAGAATATGAGAGGGTGGCTGGAAAAAGGGGTGTGCCAGGTAACAGACCAGGGAGAGTCAAGCAAAACCCGCGGAGTAACCAGTCAGGCAGAGTCTTATAAAACCTACACTCAGGTTGAAAAAAAAAAAAAAACTGCAAATAAAGAAGTACATCAGTGTATGTGAATAAATGAAATAACAGCTAGAAAAGCATCAGAGAGTACGAAGCAAAACAATGACAGGGTGCAAGCCCTGGAAATAAATAGATCAAAGGTGCAAGGGAGGGCTGAGGACCTGGCAGTGCCCTCGATCTGAGCAGTGCAATGGGAATGCTCAGGAACTCAGCACAGGACCCCGAGCCAGTCACAGCTCTTTTCTGTGCTCTATAGACATTTCAGATTAGATCAGTGACTCAAAGTTCCTTAAATCTGTTGGCAGCCAGGCAAATTTAAAATTTAATAATCTGAGAACAAGAAAAAAAGTGGGGAAAGACACTTGAAAATCCATGCAGCAGCAGCCAAGTTTGTTATAAAAGGTTTACATAAATGAGATGGAGGAAAATATTAAGAAGGCTCTCAGAGACACACTTTTTAAATGAGAAAATTTTTTTATGGTAAAAGTATTATCCTATTAAAAAGATAAAAAGAGATAATGACAAGACTGGAAAGCTTCTGTATATAGAGAGAAGGCTCACAGATGTAATTTATCAAAGAAAATACGTGTGCTTGTTTGTTGGTTTGGTAAAAGTCCATGCTGTTCCTTCCTTCTAGTTTGTAAGTTTGTTTGTTTGAGACAGGGTCTCATTTTATAGTTCAGGCTGGCCCTTAGCTCAGCCTCAAATTGACAGCAATCCTCCTGCCTCTGCCTTCCAAGTACTGGGATTACAGGTGTGAACCACCACGCCTGGCACTGTGATATATGGTGCTTGCCGAGCAGATACCGGAACCGCTGAGTTTTATCCCTGGCCCCATGTTATTCCTTTTAAAAGCTCCTTATTACTCCAAGATTCAAGATAATGTATGGTTGCTTATTAGTTTTTGGAGCTCAGTCTGTTCATAAAGCATAAGTGGGAGAGAAAATGATTTGCATTGCCAGAATAAATATGGGGGAAAAGTGTTCACATGCCATACTAAAATGCATGTTAAAAATTTTAAGAGGTTACAAGGGAGAAGTGGGTGGTTATGGAATAATGCTGACACCCAGAAGTTAAACTCTTTTTGAAATAAATTTGCCATCCTTTAATGTTGGGTTGCCAGTGGAGGGGACAACTGACAGAAAAAACATTGTGTGGGGTAATAACCAGGGGCAGAGGACAGAAACGAGGCTCTACAACACAAAGACAACAAAATGGGAAGCCAATCAGAGGCTCAAAAAAACCCCAACCAAACCCAAACAAACAAACAGATTGCCTTCAGATAAGTCACCAAAACCAGGGATAAATGGGCCCTGGCACACATATGCCCGTGGTATGAATGGAAGACAACCACCACAGCCAACTACAAATCAGACACTGATGATAATAAAATTGAAGCTAGGAGCAAACTCCAGTTAGAGTTCACCAACACCCTCTTCCCCTTAGAACATCAAATCTTGGCTAGGTGTTAGGCACTCTGAAACTCCCTACTGCTGCCAGTACAGAAGCTGGAGACTAATAAATATAGGCACACTAATAGCCCTTATTCCAGTAAGTGCTGCCTGGTTTACTGGTTTTGACTTAGAAGATGCCTTTCTCTGTTTGCATCTTGCGCTAGTAATCCAGCCTGTCTTTACATTTCAAAGGGAGCATCTTATGATAGGCGCGCGCACGCGCACACACACACACACACACACACACACACACACACACAAACAAACACAAAAAACCCTAGCTAACCTGAGCTAGGCTTCCTCAAGGGTTCGGAAACTTTCCAACAATCTTTGGAGAAACCCTGGCTACCAACCAACCTTAAGGTTGCCTTCCTACCAGAAGAAGACAATCATACCACACCACAGTGTATAGAATGACCTCCTCTGGCAGCCACAACCCCAAGGAACTGTTATCAAGAAACCAAAAACCATTGGGTATGGTGGCTCATGCCTGTAATCCCAGCATTCAGGAGGCAGAAGCAGGAAGAAAGCCTCAAGTTCCAACCCAGCCTGAGCTGCATAGTGAGTTCAGGGCCAGTCTGAACTACAAAGTGAGAACCTGTCTCAAAAAACAAAACAAAACACCTCAAAGACCCCCTCCATTTGCTTTAGAAAAGACACATGGCCGGGGATATAGCTCAGTGGTTCTGGCGACTGTCTTGCAAGTGCAAAAACCTGAGTTTGATCCCCAGGTAACCACATACAATACTGGGCATGGAGACTTATGCCCAGCAGCAACCAGTACCACATACCACAGTGCTGGGCATGGTAGCTCAAGCCTGTAATCCCAGCACTCGGGAGGCAGAGGCAGGAGGATTGCTGTGATGTGAGTTGGAGGCTGAGCTCAGGACCAGCCTGAACCACAGAAGTGAGACCCTGTCTCAAAAAAACAACAACAACAACAACAAAACAAACAAACAAACAAACAAAAAAAACCAAAAAGAAAAGACACACATTTGCAGACAAGAGATCAAATACCTAAGCTTCCTAGTAACTAGGAGGAATACCAACTAGGCACGGAGCAAGGGCAGGGTTTCTCTGTCTGCCCAGCCTCAACCACGGACACCAAATAAGAAAATTCTGGGGGCAATGGGATTCTGTTGTGTCAGAATCCTTAATTTCTATGGCTGGGCTCTCTATAAAGAACAAAACAAGGCCACCCACTTTTAAGATCCCCTTCTGTCTCTGTTAGGCAGAACCTTTCTTTGTTGATAAACTTTTCCTACTCTTTTTTCTTTTTTTTGTTTGTTTTTTTTTTGAGACAGGGTCTTGCTTTGTGGTTCAGGCTGGCCCTGAGCTCAGCCTCAAACTCACATCATAGCAATCCTCCTGTCTCTGCCTCCCGAGTGCTGGGATCACAGGCGTGAGCCACCACGCCCGGCACTGTGGTGTGTGGGACTAGTTGCTGCTGGGTGTGAGTCTCCACACCCAGTATTGTATGTGGTTACCGGGGATCGAACCCGGGCCCTTGCGCTTGCAAGACAGGCACCGGAACCACTGAGCTAACTCCCCGACCCAAACTTTTCCTCTTAAAAAAATTCGATTCTCGGCCTTTTGGCTAAGATTAAGTGAAGCACAAAGGGGGGAAAAGAAGATCTTTGTCTGGGAAGCTGACCAGGAGAGAGCACTGAACCCAAACAGCCCTGAGTCAGGCCCCAGCCTTAGGACGGCCAGACGTAACCTGGCCACCTTCCTATGCAACCACGAACTGAAGCTAATAATCACAAGACTCCTAACTCAGGTGTGGGGATACTGGCATCACCTGCTGACATTCTTGTCAAAACAACTGAACTTTGTGCCCCTGAGAAAGCTTCTGTGGTGCAGGACACCAGCTGCCACTGCCCTGCTGACCCAGGAAGCCAACAAACTAACCTGGGGACAACTGTCCAGCAGAGGACCACACTCACTCACCACCTTCAAGGACGAGAAAGGATATCAACGGTCAAACCCAAGAATGACCTGCGATAAAGGCTCCTGTGCAAAAAATTCCTGCACGGCTCAAGAGACAACACACACTCTTCACCTAGCTACCTTGCTTGCAGTCAAACTGACACCTTCATTTCATGACTAGGTGGAAATTATGAATAAAAAATTCTCAAGCTGGAGAGATCTCACATATTGCCACAAGAAAAGACAGAGTCATAACAAAAATTTATTTCTTATCCTCTTCAGTATAATTCTCCTTTGCCTCTGATCACAACTTGTCACAAACATTTAGTCAGTCATAGAGACTCTTATAGAAAGGCACATCACCATTTTACCGATGCCTTTAGTCAAGTACCAACCTCTGCTCAGTAAGTACTGAGCATTCCCTTGTGACAAAAAAATTTGATGATGATAATAATAAAGATAAAGATGTTGCTCTCTAGTAAAACTTGTTATAGAGAGCATGGGGCGGGGGGAGGTATGTGTGAAGAGACAGTATTTAGAAAAAATAAATTCTTCCCAGCCTTGGCAAGTCTCCATTGGGAAATGACCTGTAATCTCAGCACTCAGGAGACTGAGGCAGGAAGATCACGCATGGAGTTAGAGGAAAGCCTGGGCCCCATCATGAGTCAAGGCAAGCTTAAACTACATAGCACAACTCTGTTTCAAATAATAATAATAATAATAATAATAATTAATAATAATAATAATAATAACCACACCACCAACAACAATAATACCTTTAACAGCGGTATGAAAAGAGATGAGTTTTAGAAAGGAATGTGAGTTCATTTTGGGCTTAGTCTTTAGGTATTCATGAGATCTTCAGATATGAATCTCATTCAGAAGAGAAGCTTAGGTTACAGAAACAGATTTTGAAAGTGACTAGCATGTAATTGGTAGCCAAAAATCAAAGAAGACAGAAAATAAATCAGCAAGGGAGGAAATATGAGAAGATAATATTGACGTCACTTTTATACAGCATCAAACATATTCAAAATTTATGCCAGAAAATTTCAAAACTATATTTAAGAATATTTTACTTTTCCTATCAATATATATCCAACACCCAGCATTAAACATGAAATTTTCTGAGCTAGGATGTGATTCAGTGACAGAGTGCCTGCCTAGCATATTTAATGCCCTTGGTTCAGTCTCCAGAACTGGAAAAAATAATTACATCTTCCACTTCTAGAATAAAAAAGAAAATAAAAAAGGAAAATTATTTAGAATGACACTTTACTCATAAACTATAACACTCATGCCATTAATACCTATTTTCATGAAAATTATGTGGAAATTTATTACAGTCTCAGTAACTTATAATGATTTAAGAGCCTTAGCATAGTAAACTCATATATTTTGTAGTAGCTAACATGCTGAAGTCGAGAGCAAAGGTAGTGAGAACAAGTTACAAACAAAGACTAAAAATTACTGGAGATCTGGTGCTGCCTTTTAATTTTTAATTATAAATTAAAGGCCAAGAAAGGCAATAGCCAGGCATGGTGGCATGCGCCTATAATTCCAGCACTCTGGAAGGCTGAAGCAGGCAAAGCCATGTTCCAGTTCAGCATGGGCAATACAGTGACTTAGCAAGACCCCCTCTCAAAATAAAAAATGAAAAAGGGCCGAAGGTGTAACTCAGTGCCAAGGCCTTTCCTTCAGTGCTCAGAACCAGCCAACCCACCAACCAACCAACCAACCAGCTAACCAGTCAATCAATGCAGAGAGTTCAGGTATAGTAATTCGTATGTTAATGCATTCATATAACGCTTCTGATTCTTGTTAGGAAAACACACCTGATTTCTGAATACATACTATCCCACATATTTTTCTTTGGGCTTATCTGGACATTAACATGGTAAGTTTCCTGTCTTTCAGCCATAAAAATATATGAACATCTTATAAAAAGGTCTTTTAGTTAAGCAGTAAAATTAAGCAAATCCATACAAGTCTCAGACTGGACATCCTTTTCAGTTGTAATATAATAGAAATGTTAATATTAGTATACAAATATATTTGACATATACTACATTCAGTTTCTCTTACCTTTGTCTTTTTGTTTTTCCCCAGAGCTCATTTCATCTCCTAAGATAGTGAATATTTACCTATCATTATTATTTTTGTCTGTCTCTCCCCACTACAATATAAGCTCGAGGAAGAAAACTGTTGTGGCCTCTTTTGTTGAATGCCAAATCCTAAACAGCATCTAGTACTAGAGTGTTTGAAATATATTTATTGAATTAATGAATGAATTGGGCACTAAGAAGATTCCTATAAATGGTCCAGAATAAAACACATACAATGAAATTACTTGGGATCACTGCTAGACTTTTTCATACTAAATTACATTACATAGATGCTTGTATCTGAGTGTTCAGATAATATGTTCTATGCCACTGAATACCAATAATTTTTTTTCTTTTTTTTTCTGAGACAGAGTCTCACTTTGTAGTTCAGGCTATCCCTGAGTTCACCATGTGGCCCAGGTGAGCCTTGAACTCATAGCTATCCTCTTGGTTCTGCCTCCCGTGGGCTAGGATTACAGGTGTGAGCCACCACGCCCAGCATTGTTTTATGTGGTTACTGGGGACTGAACTCAGACCTTGCACTCTAAAGGCAGGCACCAGAACCACTGAGTTATATCCCTGGCCCCCAATAATGTAAATTTTTAAGAGGAGATGGTATTAACTTATTTTATTATGAACAGAGAAAGATAAAAGTCTTTAAGATTCTACCTAACTTTTACTTTACAATCCAAGAAAAAAAAAAGTACACATACAGAAAATTATAAGATGTGCTTTCAGAAAAGTAAACTTTATGTTAACAAAATATGTATCTATAAAGAATTAGATGCAAAATACGTAACTATAGAATACAACAAAGGTAGAAAGGTCAACATACAGAGGTTCTGTCAACACAGTATACAACACCAGCAAAATGCATTTATTCTGAGTACCTATTAATCAGTGATATGGAGGAATCCACTTGCCCCTAATCTGTAAGCAGCTAATATATTATTTTATTTAAAAAATACATCATCAAAAGGTAGTTGGTCCATATATCACTGTTGGTTTTGTCCTAAAGAGTTGAATCTGTCAACTATCCACCTGCTGATCTAACAGCGAGCTGCCCTTTCTGACAATCACAGCGACTTTCTCACCATTACATCATCAGTTTGTGTCCCTGCTATACTGAACAACACAGAAGACACCTCAGTGTGCCCCTCGGAAGAACACAGTGAACTTCCCACAGGGTTACATGCAGGCGGATGATACAATCCTTCTAAAATGCCTTAATGGCCTGCAACTATGAAAAGGTTGTTTTAAAATGACTCAGTTAGAAGGTCTATTGCTTCACCCACAATTAGAATACCACCTTTACCATGAAGAACACTATAGAAAGAAAAATTAAGTCAACGAAAATCTACTTGAAAAAATTAGGTTATGATTCATCTAAGTTTTTCCAGATATCAAGTTTTAGCAAGATTTACTCCATTTAATTGTAATCTATTAGTATGATTACATAAATAATGTATTTACAAATACTGACATTATAACTATGTAACATTTAATTTATAATTCTACAAAAACAAACCACAGGTATATGGTAATATCCTTAAAACTATGAAATTATGATCTATAAGTAATTTTAATTCTATTGACTTTACCTTATAAAAAATACTTAAATATTTTAAATACACAAAATTATTACAAAACAAGAAGCAATTCCATTGAGAAAGAATATACATTTCTCATGTACACTATACACTATTTTAAAAACAGAATGTCTCAGTATTTTTCTGCATAACAATATTAAACTATTAAAATGGCAAATGTGGTTGTGATATATAATTTGAAATATGTAATTAAAAATATGATGAATCTGAAGAAAGAATGTGAAGTAAATCTGATTGTATGTTGATCAAGATACATTGACATTACCTTTTAGAGCCAATCAATAGATATTACTTTTGAAAAGAGAGTTATAGAAAGAAGGTGCAGCATATTTTTCAAATGACAAGGTGAAGGTTTAAATCGTCTCAATCAAGACTCAATTTTTTTCTCACAGTTTTTCCAGCTATTTTCTTTCATTTATGACCCTTCATCTCAAATAAATTTAATTAGTTCCAATTGACCATAGGCAACACGTACACAGCTCTATTTATGCTTCTTTGCTCTTATAGGGAGAAAACTAACAAAGACTGCTAGGCTCTGACCAAGCACTCTAACATTCATACTTCACACATTCTGACCCACAGAAAGATTTCAGAAATAATTACTCTCTGGTTAGCAAAAGTATTGTATTTTCTATTTTAATTGTTAACCTTGGTCAGATTGTTTCCAAGAATTAAGTCCCAGATTATTGCAAAGTAATAAAATTAACACAGTAATACACATTAAGCCTAAATACAGCTTCCATTTGGAAGCTTCTTTAAGAATTCATTCAAAACAGCTGTCATTATTTAATTTCCAGTAACTTTATGAAGAAGTATTATTGGGACAATTCCTTTTCTGTATCTGAAAAATTAATCAAATTTTTCAAAGGCAATGGCTAACCTTTTAAGCTTTCTCTTTTGTAGTACTGGTGCTCTGTAGCACTGGTTATTCTAAAATAAGATTATTGTGCTTGAAACAGGTTTCTCTCAATGCACCTACCATATTTTTCATAATGCAATTTATATAGGATTCTAGTCAATAAAAAGAAATACGGTTTTCTTCTAAACCTTCACAAAAATCTATAGCACAGCTTAATCAAGTCACACAATCTAAAGGTATCCTGAACGATCTACAGACTGCAGCATGCTAGTTGTTCTGACAACATGTTAAGGAAGCCTTTTAGTTATTTAAATTCTCTGGATATTGAACATTCTTGTCTTTCGTAGTCATGGCATGAAATGAATACATCAATTGACAAAAGCTGTTCATCACACATGAACCAAATGTTTTACACATTAAAATACAATGCATGTAGTATTAACTCTCCAAACTGGACTTGCATTTTTAACCTTCTTTATTTTATTAAGAATAAGAATACAGTATACACAGTATGATTTCATAAATTTGGTAGTACATAATTCATAATTCTTAGTTAATTCAAGTAATTAATACTAACTTGAATGCTCAAAAATTCAACTTTTATTCTAGAATATAATTAAAGCATTGTACTACTGAAAAAATTAATTACAAGTTCTTTTTTGCAATGAATTAAATATCTAATTTTTATAAACTTAAATGTCTAGCTTTACAGGGAGCTAAAATAAAATAATAAATATAGCTATAACAACATTAAAATGCAACAAAAACAAGAGATAAAAAAATCTGCAGATGAATGTCCTTTAGTAGCAATTAAAATAAATTTTGTAGTTGTAATCTGCTAAAAGGAGTCAGAAAGGTTAGAGGTTCCTCAAATCATTTATATTTAAATTGGATATTTTGCATTAAAGAACTTACATAGCAAAAAGAATTAAAAAGTAACAAGTAATAACCACAACAAGGTTTCTATTTGTTAAAAAAATGACAAATGATCCAAAGCTTTTAAAGCTTTAGACTTACTAAATGCAAATACAATTCATTAATACATAATGATAGTGGTTATTTGGCATCTTTATTAAAAATCAGGTACTTCCTGACTTAGGCAATACTTATTTGCAGCACAGAGCTATTACTTTTTTAATGCAGACCTTGTCAATTTTCAAAGGATATAATTAGGCCTTCAACTTTTTTCTATTGGAAAAAAGAAAAAATACTGCAAGGCACTCAAGTGGTAACTGTGAAGAGCAGACCACCGTGCTTTAAATTTTTTTTTTTAATGTTTTGTCCCTTCATCTTTTGCTATGAATTCTACTGATATTATCTGGGCAGTTTTTAAAGGTTTGATTATCATTATTTTAATATATATTGCTTTACAACAATTATAGATTTTAATGATTACCATCTATACCAAAAAAGTAGGTCCAAATTATATAGGTCTTTTAAAAATCCTGTGTGCATGTAAAGAAAGACAGCTGAATGAATGCAGGTATTCAGTAAATAAAAACTACAGTTTACAAAAATATACGCAAAAATACTTCAAACGGTGGCTTGCTGAAATTTTTTACACAAATAATGACAGATATAGATAAGAATGTTCAATATCCACACAAGATAGATTTAAAAAGCAGCATTGAAGCTAATTGCATAAAGACAATCTGTAAGTTTCTTTAGGCCACTTCTATTGCTATTACATTTACAGTGTTTTTGAGTTTACCTTATAATTGCCACACCTGTCATAAACTAATGAGTATATTTTTTTATATGTTCTAAAGCTTTAGTAAAGCTCCCAGTTTCTAAATAAAAGGCTTCAAATGCACAGTAGCTCATTGGTTTATCGGGAAAGTAACAATAAGAGAACCTAGACCAAATAAGCAGTTCCACGTTTCACCTCAAGATCAAAAAGGACACTGAAGAGACTCATAAAACTGAATACATCATCAATGTTAGTTTCTATCCTGTCCATCAAAAACATTCACTCTGTGTAAAGGATCTAAAAACATGGGGCAAGACTGAATAAGGCTCCACCCGGTTTAGGTTAAAAATATTCCTGCTTACCAGTGGTAATGTCATCATCCACAAGGTCATGTTCTTCCTCCGGGACTTTGGCTTCTGGGCCTGAGGCGTCAGGAGCAGAGGCAATAGTTTGCAGGGCTTCTGCTGTAACTCCAGCTAAAACAAACAAATCACATGGTTTTGGTTTTTAAAAATGAGAAGAAAGGTAGACTAAACTTATAAAACTTTCACTTATTAAATGCAAATACATTAAAAATCAAATACAAAACATTTACTAAAATGCAAGAGGCACAAATCAATGCATTGAAACTTTCACAGTGCTATTACTTCTATGTGTTAGTGTACATGGGTATATTTACTTATAATCAAGTTCTAGGAAAAAAATGAATATGACATTGAAGGCAATTACATATTTACTTAATTCTTTTCATCAATAGTTTTGGTAGTTATTCTAGCTAATTTAAACACAATCATGAAACAGAGAGGAAAACATCCATCAAGTGAAAGACTATTTTGAAGGTTTACTTTTCTTTGACATAGTTTGTGTATGAGTTGGAGGTTAGGTAAGAAGGATAAGGACAAAAGAGATACTTATGCCCTCAGTCTAAGTGAGACGAGACAATACCCTGCCCAACATTCCCTCTAGAAAGAAATTATAAAGTCATATAACTATCACAAAGAAAGAAATTAACTGAAAGCACAGATGTCAAAGACATCATGAGGCCAAAGACTCCCAATCTGTAAATTACCTGATACTTGTCAGTTCATCAAATATCTTTTCCCTACACAACCTTGTACTTCTGATGATATGTTTTGTTGTCAATATGCATTTTCCACATTATTTCTGATTTGGCAATGGATAGTAGTACATATGGATTTTTTCATATGGTTATCAACAGGTATTGCTCAATCATGGTATATAAAAATCTCACCATTAAAATTTACTTAGATGTCTTCTAATAAAATATTAAGAGGCACTTTAATGTTTATCCATACAAGATTTATTCAAATATTTTAACAAGCTAATATTATAAATATTCATAGGATTCTTTTGTTCTAAGGCATATTAATTGGCATACTTCTATATAAAGTTCAACACTGCTGTCTCAGGTTTTTGGGGTCTTTTTTTGGTTTTGGTTTTTGGGGTTTTTTTGTGTGTGTATGGTACTGGAGACTGAATTTTGGCCCTTGTGTTTCCAAGGTAAGCATAGTACCATTTGAGCTAAATCTGTAGGCCTGCTGTCTCAGGTTTACCAAATGCATCAAAAAATAAAGAATCATAGTTATCAATCACCAACAATGATTCAGAGCTGGACTGACCAGCAGGCAGTTCCAAGCTCTAAGAGTTTAATAGGAAGAACATGACATACTATTTTACTATCAACACTTGTTAAAAGAAGTTCTTAATGTATAAGAAAATACTAAGGAATAATCCTTGATGCAGGGTAAATGATAAGCCATCTCTTTGCAGAAGCATTTTTTACTGCTGAGTTTACAAAATGTTTAAACATGAAGGAGATTTACTAGAAAAGCTGTATTAATTGAATTACTTAAAGATACCTATCAGTAAAATAGTTAGAAAAGAAGATAATAGGAAGGTAAATGCCACATTCTTGACAGAGACATTGTTCAACACAAAGCCAAATATAATTTTTTATATAATTCAATTAAAATCTAAACTTCAAAACCTCTCAATTTCATTCTTTATAATACTTTATAGTTTGGAAAATGACAAGAGAAACAGGAAAAAGATATTAAGGAACAATTTCAATGGTAACAACCATTATTATTATTACTTTCTTATAAAATTAAGAGAATCAGTGAAAATAAAGTCAAGTTTTCAAGTCCATTTAAATTTATCTTATTTAACAAGACAGGTTGGTTAACTAGATAACTGTTCAACCTAACACAACTACAGGATGGAGATGCAGGTTTCCTGGTTTCAAACTCCAATATCCTCTTAGCACTAACTCTCTCCATGCCCGAGTTACCTGTGGTAGAAATAAAGATAGCATAGAACATTATAGCATAATCACGAGAAACTATGAAGTCGCACAGTTCTGAGTATACCACTGCAAGTCCTCCATGGAGTTTCTGTGCGATGTAAAGCAGCTATTCAAGTGAAAGGACTCAGTGCTTCAGGATAAAGCTTAAAGAGCACAAAGGTACATTAAAAGAACCCTAGTGTGAAAGACAAGAAGCTATATTGAAACTAGTTCTTTGATGGATGTTTTCTAAAACAGAGTTATAAAATTCTTGGAGGAAAAACAAAACATGCACAGACCAATATATTTCCCAAAAATAGTCTCAAACATCCTTAATCAAATACAAATAAGAAAAATTCAGCACCTATAAATAAAATTATATATTATGGTCACATAAGAGTTTATTCCTAGGATACAAATGTGATTTACTAAATTTTATAAAGACAATCACTGCAACTCAAAATATTAAAGGGCTACAGAAGATATCACATGATCACATCAATCTTTGACAAAATTTAAAAGACAATCATGATTATTTTAAACTCCAGGAAAAACAGGAATTGAAGATAATTTCTCCAATTTGATAAAGAATATATATTAAAAATGTAGACCTAACATTTATGCTCAGAAAGTCTAAATGATTTCATCTTTTGATCAGAAACAGGTGAATGTGTCCATCTTCACCACTCTTTATGAGTTTCCAATATATTCAAAAGAAGAAAGAAGAAAATGAAATAAAACATAAAGTTTAGTAAGTACACTGTAAATTATTGCCCTGTGACAGTTAATTTTAGGACCAACATGACTGGATTCAGAGCTACAGCATCCAGGTAGCTCCCAAAGGGCCTCACTTACACTGAGCCCAGACACTGGCTTTCTTGGGCCTCTAACTTGCAAATGTCCCAACAAGAGATTTCTCAACCTCAATAGTTACATGAGTCAACCTACTTTCCATCATACTAGTTAGATCTCCCTGAAGAACCTTGACCACTACACCCACTTCAAGGATAAAAAGATTATTTGCATGGAATATCTGAGAAGAATCTCTAAAACAAAGCAAAAAAAAAAAAAAAAAAAACACCAAAACTAATTGACTTTAGCAAGGTTACAGAATACAAGATTTCAAAAATGTAAACCAATTCTATTTCCACATACCAGTAAAGAACAAACTGACATCTAAATTTTTAAAAAGTGACTTTAATGCATGAAATATCTAGATGCAAATTTTAAAAAATCATACTTAGGGCTAGTATGAGGACTATAAAACTACAAACTATAAAATATTAAAGAAAGAAAGATACAAACTTTGACATGGAATAGTCAACATAGTAGAGATGCTAATTTCTCACCAACTTATACTCAGACTTATTGAGATTCCTATTTAAATCTCAGCAGAGCCAGGAGTAGTGGCACACACCTGCAGTCCCAGTACTTAAGAGACTGAAGTAGGAGGATCATCATGAGTTCAAGGTCAGCCTGCTCTACATAAGGAGTTGAAGGACAGCCTGAACTACAGAGTGAGCTCTCTCTCCAACAAACAATAAAATTCTAGCAGATGTACACAAAATTATTTTAAAATTATAGGGAAAGAAAAAGAAAATAGAATAAATAATTCAGAAAAATAAATCAGAAAAAAAGTCTACTTGAACACAAGACTTTCTTATATGAAGTTATTAAAAGTATGCGCTGTTAAGAAAGACAAACGTAGATTAATATAACAAAATCAAGAACCCAGAAATAAAATATAAACTATGTTTAACTCATTTTAGACAGCAGTACAAAAGCAATTCAAGGTAAAAAAAGATAAGGAACCAAGATTCTCATACAGGTATCTTTAGGAAAAACCATATCCAAACAATAGCATATATATCATGCATAAAATTGAACTCAAGATGAATCATGACCTTAAAAGAAAAATGCAAGATTATAAAAATTACAAGGAAATAATATCTTTAAGATTTAAATTAGACTTGATACCCAAACCAAAATCTACAATGGAAAACAAATGGCAATAAACTTCATCAAAGATCTTATTAGAATGAAAAGACAAACTACAGACTACAAGATTTAAAAATCACATATATAACCTAGGCATAAGCCTCCAAAAACTTCACTAAAATCAACCTGTCAGTTCTTCAGAAAGTTAAATAATAAGTTATCATATGACTTAGCAGTTCTACCATTGGGGGAACGAAAAGGTATGCCTACAAACAACTTGCATACAAATACTCACAGAAGCATTACTAAGAAAAGCCAAAAAGTTGAAACACTGCTCATGTTCATCCACTGATGAACAGGTAAGTTGATATATTCACACAATAGACTATTATACATTAAGTAAAAGGAAATAAACTTCTCTTATATGCTGAGACCTAAACACTGAATACTCCAAACTAAGTAAAAAAAAAGATCACAAAATATGTAACTCAATTTATATGAAATGTCTAGAATAGTCATCTCTATTGCAAAAGAAAATAGATTAGCACATTACCCTAGAAGTCAGAGAAATATGAGAAGTGGATAATGACTGTTAGTAGATGACCAACCATATTATAAAACTAACATGGTGATGGCTGTACACTCTGGGAAAAGCCAAAATTTTTGAACCTCTAAGGCTGAATTTAATGGTAAAGGAAATACATTGGGAGAAAACTGTTTGTAAAAAAGTCTGATTTTCTACAGCTCTATATCAACATTTTCTACCACTTGCCTGAATCACCTTGATACATTTTCTGCCATATTGCTGAACAAAAAAAGGGAGAAAAAAAGTCACAGCATATTTATATAGTAAGAAAGCAAATTTTCACATGAGTATTTTCCTGTGTCAGGAAGGTTTTTAAAAATTTAAGTAATGTTCCTGATTTGACTATTGTTATGACTCATTTTGTTAACCTCTTCATAGTCAGATTTGTTATTCTGTTACTAATCTGTAAAAAAGATTGATTTCATTACTTCAAAATTGTATGTTTCATTTTTCTCAAGATAACCTAAATGTCCAAACTTCCATCTGATTGGGCTCTATGATGATAAACTAGTTAAGAGTCCTAACATATTCTAAAGGATAGTAAAGGTAAAAATAATGAGAATGGACAGACCAACTTACTGTAATCAATTCTCAAATCCAAATGGCACAGTTCAATTAAAACAGATTTTAACAGCTTGCTTGTAGGAAATGACAGAAGGTTTTATATTTTGAACTTTTGGATCACATGGTAAAAGACTGACTAAACATTATGGCAATAATCCTAAGCATGACAATCACTGTCTATAAATGAAGGAATAACTTTCTGAAAAAATTTCCAACCTTAACTCTGCTATTTCTAGTTGCTACAGTATTCAGCTGGCATTTTATTATCTTACAATAGGTAGATATTATTGACAGATATTTGGAAAAAGCAAAACTGCAAGATAGAAACAGAATCAGTGGTTTCTAGAGGGTACAAGAGTGATAAATGATGAACTACAAAGAGGAGAAGCAAAATTTTAAAAGGATGACATTACACTGCATTCAGATTGTAGGGATGGATAATTATTATCCATATTTGCTAACAACCACATACCAAATGGTGACTTATCCTCCATTTAAACTGTACCTAAATACACAACAAAAGGTACGATATTACAGGCATAAATTAGAATTAAAAATTATGCCAGAATATAATCTTTATTTTCAATGAAACAAAGATGAGAAAAACTATTTTACTTTCTTTTTGATATAAAAACCTAAGCTTTACAAAGCATAACATCACTTACTCACTATTTACTATCAAAGAAGGTAAAACATTCCTGGACAAGATAAAAAGAAACCTTTATAACACACTTCTGTAGAAATGTCAATTTCATACTCCCACTGTCAATTAATTACATAGTAACATTATTTTCTTATGTACTTGATATAAGCCAGCTTATCTGCCAAATTACACTATAAAAATCTAGAAAATATTTATTTTCTGAGTAGCCTCAAAATACTTGGCAGGAATGAGTATCTCAAAGATCCAGAAAATATCGCTTGAATAGAATTAAAGTACCTTTAATATCATAACCAATTATATTTTTAAAATATAGTACAAAGTAACAGTAATGGTGTTTTAGAGAGATTAGATAAGATGGTATAATGACTAGTTAAGCAGAATATAATATATAATAAAGAGATATTGCAAAGAAGGGAAAAACAGAAAATATTCAAAATGAAATAGGGTGAAGGGGGAAAAATAATGAGATTATAACAAAAAAGAAAGGAAACAAATTGTATGTATATAGTGGGGTGGTAGCATGGGTAGGGCTATGGGAAAAAATGAGAATTAAGTTGTGTCTATGTATATGTATATACATATGTATATATATATATGTTTTTTTAATTGAAATTTTTATTGGTACATTATATATATATATATATGTATTACATTATATACATACACACACATACATATATATGTATATATATATATGAGGTAAAAGGATTGAAGGGATGGCAGAATAGGAAAAAATAAGAATCAAGATATATTATGTACAAGTACAAATTCTCAATGATGAATATGATCATAATGTATACCCAAAATGTACCAATAAACTCAATAAAGAGAAAAAAATTAATGAAATGATTACATTCTTTTTAAAAAGTCCCCATATAAAGATTTCCCAAAATTTTTAAAAAAGTGAATGTATACATTATACCAGATAGTCGGTTTCTCTGTAGGGATTTTGTATTATGAATCAGACAGGAGCTAGGGAAACTGGAGGGAAAGACACAACTGGTTTGAGTAAATTTGGATACAACAGCGTACGGGAAGAGGAAGAACAAGAGCTACAGCTAGTAGATATCTGGAATACAGAATAAGTAATGCTAGCATGAAATCTTTATCCTAGCCACATTTCTAAATGCTTAGCTAACTTTTCACTCTGAGAGACTTACACACATAAAACATTTCCATTTATGTATTACAGTTTTAATTTCTTTAGAAAATAAGTTTTTATGTAAATATAGAAGTGCAGTCTTTAAGATAAATAATTTAAAACTAAATTTAAGAATTCCCACCAGGAAAATCAGATATATTATTCTAAAACTCATATCTTTCATGGGCTTATATATTACCTTTATAAATATTCTTCCAGCTGGTTAACAGTGGCTGAGTAATAATACATAATAGGAAGTAAAGAGACTTCTGCAGTGGCACGCAATTAACTTGATAATAAAGATAAGTTGCTAATTTTAATATGGTAAGATTTAAAATACAGTAATTTAATTAGTATTGGCTCACTATAATTTTATTTTATTGAAGATCAGATGGTAGTGATAATGTTGCTAGGAATAAGAACATATAACAGAAAGCATTCATAAAAATTATTATATTTCTCATTCTCATAGTAATGTAGATTTTCATTGAGACTGAAAAATGTATCCAAAAGAATAGCAGGTATTTTTATTTCATCACTTTCTTACAACTGTGTTTTTCCCATGATCCAATTAAAGTATACTGGAGGCAATAATTTGATATGAACATTTACTCTGAATGAAATAAAATTTAACAATAAGGAAGGGAGTGTGGTTATCTGTACTTTCTTTTCAGGCAGAAGGCTTGAATTTATTGGAAGCAGATCTCTGCAGTGACTGACCAACACTGCCCCTCATTCCCCACAATCCTTATGACAGACAGACGGCCTGCCTCACATTAATTCACTTCACACCACTTCTATCGATCTGCAGCCAGTTCCCCAGTCTCTCTGCACACACTGCTTGTCTGGCTGCCTACACCACATCAGCACATACACACAAAGGCCATAGAAAGATAACCTTTTGCTTTCCATTAAAGACACAGTATCCACTTTTCCTTCTGCAGAAACATCAAAAATATAAAATGTAACACTCTTTTATTTTTTGTGGAAAAGATGTTTTGTAGAAAAGACTTTCTATAAGAAACAAGGAGAGTTTGAGAGTATTCCTTAATTCTGAATAAAGACAGGTGACTCATCAGAAGTAAATTAGCTTATTAAAGGTAAAAGACAAAGAAATAAAAATGTCATTAAAAAGCAATATCTTCAAAAAGCAATTATTTGTTAGCATCAGAATTAGTGTTTATTTTTCAATGAAATACATTATATTAACTAGCATTTAAAAAAATTTTTAGAAAACTGCTGTTAAATATAAGGAAATTAGAAACAGTTCTGAAAACTACAAAAGGAACATTTTTCTTGAAAAACGGGAAAGAAATAGAAACCCCAAGTAGTGTTCTATAGCCACAGAATATTAATCTGAGAGTATAAAACTTTACTAGTCCTCTCTTTTAAGAAAGACTAAAAACAAGATATGGCTAAAATTATAGCTAAACCTTCTAATTCAATCAGGTAGTTTTCATGATTTCAATTGGATTTGCACAGT
>PVIR01019814.1:0-31322 GCA_004026965.1 Petromus typicus
AAAAAACTAACCTTTTGGGGCAGTCATTATTCCTACTTTGATAGAAGAGCCAGAGATTGAAAGATTTATTCAGAAACCAAACATGTATATCCAGGGCTCAGGCTCGCTGTTGTCGCTGGTGGTAGTTTGAAGTTTATCAACAGATTTCCTCCTGCTCCTGCTGGATTTCCTCAACTACTCATTCTAGCCCTCCTGATTTTTCTTAGCTCTTGGATTCTAAAAGTTGTCTATGTCTCTGTGGACTTCTGTGCAGTTACCCTTTCTGTCCCTGCCCACTCCAGAGCAGTGCTGAGCCTTAGATTCTAACCACAAAAGCAGCAGGTTGACCAGGTTTTTAAAAACAGAGCCCTTTCTTTGTAGTTAAAGCTTTACCTGGGCTGTCCATTTTTAATCTGTGGTGCAGTTCTTTGTATGTTTGTTTGTTTTTAGAATGGAACTGGATTGATCCCAGCGTCTTTACAGTTTGCTGCCTCCCTGACCCTTTTTTAAATTATTTGTTTTGAAGAAAGGCCTTGCTAACTGAGCCGCAACTGCAGTCCTCCTGCCTCAGCCTCTGAGACAGCTGGGGTCACAGTGTGTGCCTCTGTGCCTGGCACTGTGGCACACAATTTTGAAGATCTTTGTTTCAAATTTTTGTTCATTTGCTGTTTCTTGACTTTTTTGTGTGTCCTTCTTCCTGGGCTTTGGGCCTCTCTGAATGTTACTTGCACAGCTGTCTACCGACTGTCATCTTGTCCAAAGTCTAGCTTCTGTTTATCCTGATAATAGTTTTAATTATTTTAGAGGTGGTGCCTTTAACAGCTGAGTGAGTTTTAGAAATATTTTTATGAATAAAGCGTGTCTTTCACACACAGAAGCACACAGGAAAGCTTGATTGTCCAGGAGTGTTTATAAGTAATTCCTTTATACATCAACATGAACTTGCTGTGGGTTCCAGAATACTGAAAAGTGATAATTTGAGATAATACTAAGTCTTGCTACATGTTTTATGGTTTTATGTGTTAACTCCAACAAAAACTACATTTTTTGAGCTTTATAATTTTAAAATACATAACCAAAATGCCACAATAATCATGGGTGTCATATATGCCTATGTATTCTTACATGATTCTTTCTTTTATACTTGTTTCTCTTTGACTTGTACCTTGTATGTATAGTCTCCTGTATTTATCTACATGTATCTGAAAACATGTTTGAAAGGTGACTGTTCAATAATTGTGTTACGAGAAGAGAAGGTTGCTTAAAAAATTCTCCTAAGAGAAAAAATGTCTAAAATTTCTGGCTGTTGGTTTACGCACACTTGAGCAACTCAGGAGTTATGGAAGACAAGTCACAGATCAGTTGGTGGATCAGCTGATGAACCTTCTTGGCAAGCTCTTAGAGGATGGGGGGAGAACCAGAGAATCACAGTATTTTCCTTTCCTACTTCATTTACATTTAACTCATTATTCACCTAGAAATTATTTCAGGCTGTATATTTTAGGACAGGGCAGGCAGACAGACAAGAGAGTCTGGATCTAATCCATTGTCCCTTCACAGAGCTAAGCATTTTCCCTATCATTATTCATTAAATAGACTCATGACTGCATGTGTGATTTTCAGTCCAGCAGCATCAGCATATTGGTTCTTAAGTCTTAAAGAAACACTCCAATGCCCCAAAGGGATGTCAGAAAAAGTTAATTGGACCCTATCCACATTGTTTATGATTCAGTACCTCTGGATTGGCTCTTGAGATTGTGTATTTCTTTTTTAAGTTCCAAAATGACAGTGATACCCTTGGCCCAGGACCATACTTCATACTTCAGTACACAGTAAAGACATGATAACTTGGATGTGGAAAGACTTAATATTGATGTGTTCCACAGATCCAACACAATCCCTGTTCAAATCCTAGCAACCTCTTTTGCAGAAAGAGAAAAGCTGATTCTTAAATTTATATGTATATGCAAGGATCATCCGTAGCCAAAATAATCTTTTAAAAGAGCAAAATTACAGGACTCATAATTCACAGTTTCAAAACTTATTAAAAGCAACAATAATCAAAAGCATTCTGGTTCTCACATGGAAATAGACATTAATCAATACAGTGGAATTGAGTCTAGAATGAGACACATCTCTGGCCAAATGATTTTTGACAAGGTTACCAATTTCATTCTGTGGAGCAAGGTGATCTCTTCATTAAGTGGTCCTGACAACTGAGTTTCTACACCTAAAAAAATTGTATTGAAACCCCATTTGTTATGTCATCCAAATGGATCGAGTCCCTAAATATCAGTAAGTATTCAAGAAGTAAGCCAGTAACTATTTAAAAAAACAAGGAATTGAAAACAGATTTGGACAGGTATTTATATATCACTCATGACAGCATTATTCACAATAGTCAAAATGTGAGAAAAAAGCAAGTGTCCCACAACAGATAGATAAACAAAATATCAAATATACATGTAATTCACTATTATTCAGCTATAAAAAGGACTGAAGTTCTGACATTACAGTCCTGAAAACATCATGGTAAGTTAAGCCAGATGCAAAAGGCCAAATATTGTTTGATCCATTTCTACAAAACATCTATGATAGGAAGGTTCATGAAAATAAAAAATAGGTTAGAGGTTACAGGGTCTGGGGGAGGGAGGAATGAGGAGCTGCTGCTTAGCAGATACGGACCAAAAGATTTTGGAAATAATAGTGACAGTTGTGTGCCAGTGTGAATAATAAATGTCACTGAAATGTAAAAATTAGAATAAAAACTGTTAAAAATGAATAATAAAACCATAGTTTGGGAAACTGTATTCACAGTACATTTTTTTGGCAAAAAGTTGATATCCAAAATATAATTTTAGTGTATGTGCTGCCAAAAGCAAGCACTATCCAAGATATAAATAATTCTTGCGACTCAAGACAAACAGGTGAATTTCAGATCAGGTAAAATATTTGGACAGAGACTTCACAAAAGAAGTTACAGATGACCAAATGGGACGTGAAAAGTATTCAACTTTGTGCATCAGGAAGGAAATGCAAATTCACCCCGTGACTAAGATGCTGCTAGACATTCAGTCCAGGATAACACAAACCACCGGCAAGGAGGTGGAACAGTTGGAATTTTCACACGCAGTTGATGGGAATTCAGGTTTCCAGCCATTTGGGTGGAAAGTCTGATATTTTTTATAAAAGTAAATACACACTTAGCCTATGATCCAGTAATTTTCATTTACTAAAGAGATTTTTTTAAAGCGTCAAAACACTTGCACAAAAACATCGATAGCTATTTTATTCAGATGGTTAAAAATTAAAAACAACCCATGTGCCTGGATAAACCAAGTACACTGGATACTGATAAATCAGTACACTGGATAAACCAAGTAGAATATATTTACACAATGCAGAATTATTATTTAGTAATTAAAAGAATGAATACAGTTTAAGCAATAACTGATTTATTCTAATAGTATCATTCTGAGGGTGAGAAGCATTACGTGCACACATTCACATGCATGGTTCCTGGTGCATGGTCTTGTTTGTATGAATATTTAGAATAAGTGCCACTAATCTTTGGTAGAACAAGAACCAGGGTGTGTTGCCTTTAGGCACAGAGAGATGATCTAATAGGTGGATGGAGCCTCTTTACAGATAAATGATACTGTTCTATTTTTTTTTTAAATAGAATGGGTTAAATTTGTATATACACTTGTCAGCGTTCACTGAAGATATGCCCTTTCCACATGGATTTTGCATACAGTAGAAAGATAGAGATATGAATAAGAACAGTGGTCACAAGCTTCCAAGACGACACATAAACTGCCAGTTACACAAAGCACCTTGAGGTTTGTGGGACTGTTAGAGTTCGCCTTAGCCAGGGACAGCCTGATGATCTACGGTGCATTCACCATGAATGTTGGTGACTAGTGCTGGGCAGAGTCTTGATTCTTCTTGTGTTTAATTCCCTGTTTGTAGATTGTGAGCATGACACAGATAGTGCTTATGGAGCTTTTCATTTTGAAGAGATTCACCTCTAGAGAGGAGGTTGTTGGTGTCCAAAGTGAAACCCTGTAAGCAGTCCCAAAGAAACCCTGTTCATGGGCGTGTGTGAAGGAATCGACGTGCAGTAAATGACTCAGTGTACTTTCCTGAGAGAAAAAAAAAATCACATTTTATATTAATGGCAATTGCACTTCCAAATAATCTGATGGAAAATAAACATGGTAGTTCTCAGAACCTTCTGGTCTCATCCAAACATGTCTTTCCTGAACTTGCTAGTGTTTAACATTCCTTAAAATTAGAGTTACCTGGAGGTTCACTTCAAGATGCATTGCTGTGTTCATTCTCAGGATGTTCTGCCTCAGAGCATTTGGCGTGACAGTTAGCCTTTTGTACATACACGGATAGTTCAAAACAGGTTGTTCACAAAACACGCGTTCAGACTGTGCCTGAAGATAACATGAGTGGGAAGTGCTGTTGTAACTCTCAGTGGTGTAATGATTTGATATAATAAAACAATGCTATTGAATTAATCATAAAAACTGATAACAATGTTGAGGTCATTCAGTACAGTAATAAATAAGTTCAGGTGACATTTGTGTATATATTAAGCAACACCTATCTCCCATTCACTCTTCTGAATGCTTTATTTGCATTAACTTGCTTAATTCTTGTTAAAGAGGGTGATAATATGTTCTCATGTTACACATACAGAAATAGATGAGAGGTTAAATAATTTGTCCCTAGGCACAAAGATGGTAGGTGACAGAGTCAGGCTTTACACCTAGACCTTCTGGCTGCAGAGTTCAAGGATTGAGTAGTAACTTCATGGCTTCCTTATGAGTTGTAGGGAGAGGTGTGGGCTTGTCCATCTTGAGGGTCATAAGTTTTCTGTAGGTATAATGAGGTGACTTCATGGTCCATAGCTTGGTCCATCCTTCCGCTGTCTGGGTCATCATTGCCCTTCAGCACAATGATGCTGAACTTCACAGGAGCTGGAAGGCTTTGGTTTAAGCTCATACGTGGTCATTTGTCAGAAGGGGAAGGTGGGCTCGCTGCAGCGTGCCGTGTACTTGACTCAGTGGCACAATCATGCACAGTGTGTGTCACTCACCCTCGCTCCTTATGCTACATATGCTCTTTATTCTGCCTATTTTTATGTGCAGATGAGGCTCCTCTGCATTTTGGTGGTCATCTGTTTGG
Organism: Petromus typicus; assembly: GCA_004026965.1. Classification (NCBI taxonomy): domain Eukaryota; kingdom Metazoa; phylum Chordata; class Mammalia; order Rodentia; family Petromuridae; genus Petromus; species Petromus typicus. The sequence continues at coordinate 5,179 of PVIR01019814.1, forward strand.
CTTTTAAAATTCAGTCTTGTTTCCTGAGCTGTTTTCTCTTTTAAAAATTGCTGTTATTTTTGTCCCTGGCCCCTTTGGTATTTGTATGACTTGTGGTTGTCACGTATGCCTCTTTATTAGAAAGAAGTCTTTCCACCTCCCCCTGTCCCAAAGAAAAAAAACTTTGCAAAAAAAGATGAACATGAATTTGAGTAAGGTAATGCAAAAAACATCAAGACCTTCTAGTCTACACTCCAGGGATCCAGTCAGCAAAATACAGACTGTGAGAGGAGATTTTACAGGACCCATGGCATCGCTTCTTTAAGCTTCAGAGAGAGAAGGCAGAAGTATGTAAGAGGGGAAAGAAAGTGATGAATGATGGAAATTGCAGATGAAATGAGATTTGAAAGAAAATTGGAATGTGTGCACTCTATTACATATCTTTATTCAAAGACACTTTAAAAAGAATGACTTCAAAATTGAATACTGTTGTTTTTAAAGAGTACTGTAAGAAAACTTTTTTTTAATGTGTGCTAAAAATGAAATATTTATAGATAAAAAGATTTGCCTCAAAATTCCTAGGGGTATAGTGGGGAGAAGTGGCTGTGGGTTGACATTGTTGAAGTTAACTCGTAAATACATGAAAATTTCTTACACTGTATTGTCTACTTGTGTGTATTGGTAAAATACTTGCCCTGAGTGGATGAGGATTTGGGATGCGTCTCCAGCTCAGAAAGACAGATAGGTAGGTAGGCAGGTAGGTAGATAGATAGATAGATAGATGATAGAAGATAGATAAATATAATATCTGCTTATGATCCTTCTTAATCTACATACACTCTTAACCAAGCAGATCTCATTTTAAATTGATCTTTTCTAAGGAGGCTTTTTCTTTTCCTCTCGCTATCCACTTTCATGTTGGCTTGGTTAACATTTTGCTCCAGTATTTTCTCACAAGACTTTTCCAGATAAGCCGAACTTTCTGGAAGCAGTTACCTGAAACATCTGTCAAGAGAGCATGAGCAAATTGGTTAAACTGAATAAGTCAGACTGAAGCAAGATCGAGTAGATGTGAACCTGCTGGTCTTGCGCTGAACATCTGCTCCTTGTGACAGGTTCACTAAGGTCACGCTCACTGACTTACCTGAGTTGACTCTGAGGGAGCAGGTGCAGAGCCATGTGCTGCTTTTGTCCTGCACCTGCCAAACCTCAGGTAAGTAGCAGCAGCTGCTGGAAGCAGAATAGCATTACCGCGTAGGTGGGTCTGGAGTGATCCCAAGTGTCTGGCGCTTTGTGCTTTCCGGTTTTTGATAGTTGGGCATTCTGATTTGGCATCACAACGGAAGCACAATAGGCCATCTTAAAAACGCCCTAAACTCTTTGGGACTTCAATTGGAGTCAGTTAGGCAGTGATGATTCATTGTGGCTGATGCAGTTGACATAGTTTTTAAAGCTAGCCAGTGGCTGTGAGGTACTTACTGTCCTTTTTTTTTTTTTTTCATCTCAGTTCAGAACAGTAGAGTCTGTGCACCTGGCTTCTCTGCTGTATGGCTTAGTTGTTCTTGACATGCCCAAGTTAGATCTTTTGTTTTTAGCAGCTGCTTTTCAGTAATCATCATCAAGTGTGGGGGTATGTTAATAGTTGTTACATTAATTATAGCAGTGGAGAAAGCACAGTCATGGAGGGAAAATACTGTAAGATTTACAATGTGTTTGTGTTCTTACATAATTTTTTTGCTGTATATATAGCTACAGTGACTATCACTGATTCTACATTTTTATGTTTAGAATACTTCTATACTTGTTTATTATTTATTACTTTTAATATGCAATGGACCCTTGACTGATGAACACAGTTTGTTTCCAAAGGCTGGTTGTAAGTCAAGTCAGTCATTTATAGGCTCAGTCTCCCCGACACAGTCTTCCAAGTCTCTCTGCACGGAGGCAGATCTCAGTGTCCTTAGAGAGACACTGGCCCAGTATTTCTCAGTTAACCCACACAGGAAAGGGTGTTGTGATGTTGCTTCCAGAACTCTTCAAGGGTTAAATCTGTATCTGAGACTGTCTAGAAGTACAAGTGGCCGACGTTCAGATCACAACTCAAGAGTTTGGAGGTTAAAATTTAAATTCCAGTGATAATCCAAGTTGGTCATATGTCAGGCCCACTGTAAGTCAAAGCTCCACCATAATATTATTTAAAATACTTGACTGACTCCTGCTGTCAGATGAGGCATTTTCTTCTGTCTGCAAAATCTATGTGACTTGGGATAAGATAGTTAACATCTGTATCCTCAATTTCCTGTTTTATAGATCTTTATTTATAGGATAAATAGCAGCAGAGGATAGCAGCAGAACTAACTCCAGAGTTGTGCCAGGAATCACATGTAATTTATGATGTTGTTGCTATCAGCAATTAAGATTATTATTTCTACAACTACTATGCCATTGAATTATAGTAGTATGTAATCAGAAAGATTGTGTCTCAAGCTTTGGATGTCTTCCTAGAACAGAAGCTAATAGTATTTCACGCTGTACAGTACTTGCCATTCAGGTGGATTGACTACAAATTAAATCATAAATGAAAAAAAAAACTTTTAAAAATTTTGAGGTGTGTTATTGTGTGCTGAGTACATTTTAATCAGAGGGAGAATGGAATTGTCAAGGACGTTGACAGTTCATTCCCTTACCTGGTTGTCATTTGTCAGTCTGGTGTAGGAATATGTAGGTTAGGACATTATTGTCCCTGTTGATTTTTAAAAAATAATCAGCTCGACTCTTTTCATTCTGGTTTGGTAAGTTCATCTATTTAACAAAACCCTTTTTCTTACCATATCATTTGGATAGTCTTCATAGTGATAAGTTTGGTAGCATCAACCATTTTGAAGATTTTGCCTCTCAGTCTCTCTTACTATGCTTTCAAACTCGTTGTGTACAATTCATGTGACCTCAAAGAAAAGTCGTATTAACACTGTAATTTTTTTAATTGAAATCTTTATTGGTACATTACATATACACATCATGATTGCACTCAACAATGAGTGTTTGTACCAGTATATGACACAACTTAATTCTCAGTTTTTCCCATTCCCTTACCCACCCTACCACCCCTGCCCCCTATATACCTAAGCTTTGTTTCCTTTCTTTATTATAATCTCATTATTTTCCCCTCATTTACCCCTTCACCCTATTTCCCTTTGAATATTTTCTATTTCACAATATATAACATACATTCTAGAACTCATTTACATCTTCATTTTCCCATATCAGAGAAAAGATATGATATTTACACATCTGTGACCTATTTATTTCACTGTAAATTTTTTAAAGTCTCAAATTCATACTGTTCTTGTTCTAAAAGAATTTTGAGTGATACTCTTTCACAAGGTCTGCTCTCTAGAATCAGAGATTTACCATGTGGAGAAGTTTGAGTGTTACAGGCATAATAATTGCTTTTATGGTTATAGAAACCAACATTGTGCTAATTTTTATGCAAAGTTGTAAAATTTTAATCTTTTGTTTGGGATGATTAAAAATAACATAAATAATCTAACATAGGCAACAATGGTGAATACCCCAGAGAAAGAGTAAATGGTAGTCTTGCTATATCCTCCTAAGATGATTTGATACATATATATTTTTTAAAGCAGTATGTTGTAGATAAACTTGAGGTTCTCTGTCATTCTCTACTCAGTCTTCGACCCTTGGTTCTCTATCAGAAATGATGGGTGGCATTAATTTGGTGTGTATCTTTTCTGTATATGTCTGAGAGTAATTAGCTCTATAATACTAAGTCAGTGGAGTATGTTTGCACATGGCTATAATTCTAGCCCTTGGCTGCATAGGGAGTTTAAAACCATTGTGGACTACTTAGGAAGACCTTGTCTCAAAAACTAGAAAGGCTTCCTAGTCTCAAATATTTTTCAGTTTTAGTTGCATCATATCAATTTACAAAGTATTCATTGGGTGATGGACGTTTGGAGTGTTTTCTAGTTACAAATAATGGAATTGCAGTGAACATCTTTGTATTTATCTCCTTTGGAACATGTATGACAATTACTGTAAGATACATTGTAAGTAAATTTCCGAGTCAATGAATGTGCTTATTTTTAACTTTGTTGGCTATTACCTAAATGCACCTGTAGTTATATCCTTGGTTATTCATTTTTAGAATTCAGAATCTAAAATGTGAAACAAATGAACAGATACTTTATATCCTTGTGAGTAGATAATAGATACAAACAGATTCATGCAGTCAGTAGTATTTAATGCAACTGTGTTGATAATTTTCATTAAGTGATTTCTGAATTTTCAAGTAACATTTACCATTGGTAGCTGGGGTAAACCTACTGTTTATCAGTGTAAAACTGCTACTAATTAAAGTCACCACTAGGAAGAATGGAACAGTTTGCTGTAATAATCCACCAAAGACACACACCATGTGTGAAATACTTGGGTGCATTTATGACCTCAAAGAAATATGCATCTGTTAATAGTCACCGCCTGAAAGACTTGTTCCTGTACTTCTGCCCCTGTCTGCATGCAACTTTTGATGCACTTCCACTTAGAGCCTTGTCTCCAATGCTATGGAAACTCCATACAGTATAATCACATTTCTGGGTAGTGACTAAAAAGAAATACTGCTGGATAAAGTGGAGAGATAGGATTAGCACTGGCTTTATTCTTTTAAAGAATTTTCTAAAATTAAAAATGAAAGCAGATAAAGCCTTAATAAAAATTTATACATTTGCATCTATCCATTTGATATATATATATAAATATTTTTCATTAATAAAGAACGAGTTTTGGAGCTGGGGATTTAGCTCAGTGGTTCTGGTGCCTGCCTCACAACGCACAAAGTCCTGAGTTTGACCCCCAGTACCAAAAGAAGGAAAAAAAAAAAAAAGAATGAGCAAATTTTAAACCAATGATGTTTTGCCTTTTAAGATTTAGAAGCAAATGTTATATGGATATTTGAATTGTTAATTCATCAAATTAATTTTCAGTTGGCCTTTGAATTTAGTATAGGTTTCTGTGCCCCACTGTCGGCAGCAGAAACTCCTAGATGTCACTAAGTTGGGGTAGAGGGTGGAAGGACTCACCTGGCTGGCACTGCCTCCCTGCCCCTTCTTCCTACCTTTCTCAGTATAACCCCTTCTACCCACGAGGAGCTGTGGCTTTGGGACCCTGTGTTATAACCATCGGTCACTGGGGCCCCGAGGGTGGTCTCCCGTTTTCTATCTGGACTCGTGTCTGAGCTGTAAAACTGCTACTCTAACAATGTGCTTCAGCTTGGGTAATTTGGAGGATTGGAGTATAGGTATCGAACTCGGGACCTTGCACTTGTGAGGCAGGCTCAGTGCCCCGCAGCTTCGTTAAGTTTTAGGACATAAACTTGTTGTTCATAGTTCTGCTCTTTCCAGAGCTGTGGTGCCAGAAGGCCTGGTATCTGACGAGCATTAGCTCTCTCTGCTTCAAAGAAAAGCCTGCAGTTGTCTTCACGTGAAGAAGGAGTAAAAAAGGGCCCCCTCACCTACTTTTGTAAAAGTGTGGATCCCTGTGCCTTCATGCTCTAGTAGCATCCTCAAAGCTCCATCTCCCCTTAACCAAGAAGATCCCAGTCCACACTTTTTAATTAAAAACAATGATCCATCATGGAGGCTTATTCAGAAACCAGTTAAATCAAAGGGGCACTGTCACTGCACTAATATGTAAAAATATGAGTACAAAAGTGTGGAGACCAAAAGTTAGGCTCAGCTGGAGAATTGATGAGTAGGCCAGGACCTTAAGGCAGAGGTCGCCACCCCGTCCCCAGACAGAGTAGAATGAGGCCCCAGGCCACCTCCGCTTGGACCTTGGGAGTCTGGTGGGCCCCAGGAGCTTCAGACACCAGAGAGCCATGACACAGAGCAAAGGTGGTATTTATCAGAAGGCCTTTCTGGATATATCTTTAGTTTTGTGCCTTTTCCCTACCAATTTTTACCTGACATTCAGATAATAAATCTATTTTTAAGCAAAGGACCATAATATTATCCAAATCAATAGGAAAAATAGTGTCCTACATAGAATAAAACCTGAGATAAAATACTTGTTTTGATTTCGTACTCAGTTACTTCACAGTGAGTGTCTATTTTTATTTCTTATAAGAAACACAAATTAGCTTTCTTTTCCTAGTTAAAAAGTAATCAAAACACATTTAATTGAAACATATTTTATGTAAATAAGAATGCACGGAATATTTATCTAAGTTTGGATTATATGAGTAACTCAATCAGAGATCTCGTGGACTGATGAAATGGAAGTTCTGAGTCTGCAGGGAGCACCGTGACATTGTATGTGCTCTTTCGGGTGAGTCTTGTTAATGCTGGGACTTTTACTCCTGTTTCTCTGGGTGGGGAAGGACAGCCAAGCTCCTCCGCATGTACATTTCCTTCATGGTTGCTGCGTTTTGTATGGGGCACTTCTTAGCTCTTTTTTTTTTTTCTTCATTCGGTTCTCTTTGCTCTTTTTGTCTCTTATTAACTTGTGTCTCTCTACCTGTCTTGCTTGTCCTTCTGCGTCCCTTCGTAGTTTCTTGGTCTTTAGTTATGCAGGCTATTTCTTTCTGTCATGCCAGCTTCCCTTCTCCCCTTGTTCCCTACTTCTCTGTCTTCTTCTCCAGTGATGGTTGGAATTTCTTGTTGTTTTTGATGACTCTATAGCCTTCTTGACTTAGGATGTGCTGAACGAGATTTGCAGGCAGATTGGAAAACCAACTGTTCCTTAAATGTGAGGGTCATTCTGCGTGTGACATCCTGAGTAGGTGTGTTCTGGGTCCTCTTCAAGACTGAGCTCATTTGACCTTGGTGCTGTGGTTCCAAAGTGACTGACTCTTGACTACTAATAACTGTTTTTCTTCCCATCTGAAATTGAAGAGATGGAAGCAAAGCCCAGTTCCTCATTCTAAATTCTGTGGATTGAAAGGGATTAGAAACACGTTCTGAGAGTGCTGATAACTGAACATTACTTAAGTGGTATCATGAGGATTATTAAATAGAATAATATTTTATGAAATAAATTATGGATACATATGTACTTACTTTTATGTATAGTAAGACACCCTGGTAAAAATATGATGAAACATTATAAAATAATTTCTTCCTAATTTGTTTTCTTGAAATAACCTATACTAAAATTAAGGTACTCAAGGGTTCCCTCTGTACAAAATATCACTACAAAGAGATATCTGTAAAGAGCTTAGTAAATTTCATGTTTCATTTATATACAAACTGGGAGAGGCAGGAGCCTCTACGACTTCCCTGTATGTTTCTAAGCACAGTCTTTTCACTGAACAATGAAGCTAGATTCTGAGAAATATCCTTACATGATTGTGATGTTGTATAAGCACATTAAAGTGTATTACACAGTCCTCGGTGGCATAGCCTGCTCCATACTAGACTGTTGTACACGAGGTCTCTGTCGTGTGATACACAACTGTAGAACTGGTGACATATTGTAACCGAGATAGTTTCCTGTGATCTCTTCTGATTCTTTAGCTGCCACATCACTCCATGTCTTGTTAACACATTATGTTCCCAGCAATGTATGTCTTTACTGCCGTGTACCTTGTGAAGAGAATGATCCTACTTTTTAAAGGCATTTATTAAGGATGTAATATCCAATCCAAGTAGGATTGATAAGCAGTTTTTGTATTATTTATTTTATTTTTCTTCTCCTCATACTGTGTAAACCGGTTACTGTTATTTCACTGACTGTTGAAGAAATTGAGGCAGAAAGGCAGGAGTCAGAGCAGCATCAGGGTTGGCTCTGTGCTGCATCAGCCTCCGCACTGATGAGGTGCTCAGTGCCTGGAACTGCTGCCTGCACTCTGCTCTCCCTGCCCCTGAGAACAGTTTATGGCTCTGCTTTACCTTCTTTGGATACCAATTCTTCACTTCATGCTGCAATAATTGTGGTTCAGAATAAGTTTGAAATGATCCTCTCTCTGTTCAAGTTACACTGTGTAGAACTTGACACAGGGGTGCTGCTTCATACTGAGCATATTCGGCTCAGTACTCATGAAAAGTATTGAGAAGCATGTACCTAGGATGATAGTAACTCCCATTTCCAAGCCTAATGTGTGAAATGATGGAACGAAAACCAGTTATTTTCCCATGACTCCTGCCACTTAAAACAGTCTCTCCATTGCTGTAGTGAAACGCTTCTGGGCTAATAATTCTGCTTCTTTAAGAAGTTGTCGGGACCTCAGAGCTTCTCTTCTGATCAGCACTGTCATCTGGCCTCCCATGTTTTCACTTGAAATACCATGTTCTGTGGCACAGCACGGAAATCAGAGCACAGCTCCTCCAGGAGGCATCGCTGGTGGTGCCTCATGCATGGGCGATGGAGTGATTAAGGCTGCTGCTGAATTTAATGATGAAGCCATGTGTCATTAGCTGTGTGTGAATTCAAGGAGTTTCCTCTCAAACATCTGCTTCCTTGTCAGAAATGGCACACTTAAACAATACCTGTACAGTAGAGTCATTTTCAACTTTGCCTTTGTGGAATCACCTTGTTTTTCATTAATAGATTTCTGTTTTGTTTGTTTGCTTGGGTTTTTTTCAGACATGGTCTCACTTTTGTAGTTCAGGCTGGCCCTGAGCTCAACCTTGAATTCACAGCAATTCTCCTGCTTCTGTGTCCTAAGGGCTAGGACTACAGGCATGAGCCACCATGCCCAGCACTGTGATATCTGGATCTGATTGCTGGTGGGTGTGAGTCTGCATGCCCAGTATTGTTGTATGTGGTTACCAGGGATTGAACCCAGGCCCTTGCACTTGCAAGGCAGGCACTGAAACCACTGAATTAAATCTCCGGCCCATTAACAGATTTCTTAAGGAATAGAACAGAAAATCTCTTTTTAAAATCTCAACTTATCATCTCTGCCCAATATGCTGTGAAATGGAAGAAAATGGACATTGTTCCTTAAAGAAATTTTTGTGAACATGTAGAATATTTAATCATTTGTGTGATTTTTTTTCCCAGAAATTAAATACTAAATGAAAAGTCACCATCCTAACAGGTATGTTTAATTGCTAGTAATACTTTGTAGCCATCATATAAAGAAAGCTCAGTGAAACATGTCTTCTTTCATAGCTATGATATTCACAGGACGCATAGATAAAATGTGGACATTTCTGTAGTTCTTAAAATTTGGAGCACTTCTTCGAGTACTAGCAGTGCTTGTTCTCTGTCTCTCCTCACCCCCTCCCTATCTCCCTCCTTGTGTGTGTGTGTGTGTGTGTGTGTGTGTGTTTATGAATTAGAAGGAAGCTGGCACATGAACAGAAACTACTCTGACAGGGAGGCACATGTTATCACATGTACATGTGTGCAAGGCATACATATATGAAAATTGAGTTTTTGTGGTTTTCCAATCTATTTCCAATGTTTTATTTCCTTGTGGAATTTTTGTTTCATAGTTTTATTTAATCATAATATACATGCAGAAAAGCTTACAAAGTTTAAGTATACAGTTGGGTTATTTTCACAGAGATGTTATCAGCCCCAGCCTGAGAACCAGAACATCCCAGCAATTCAGAAAGCTGTCTCCTAGTTCTCAGCCCTCCATCCATCTGTAGTGGCCACTGCCTCACTTGTGGTGACACTATGAATAAGCCAGTGATCAGATTCCCTAATTTGAACTTTTGAACTTTTTCTTAAGAATAGTGGGAAATTACCACAAGGTTTTGGGTAGTGAGATGACATAATATGACGTACATTTCTAAAAGACTAGTAGTGGTTTGAAGAACAAGTTGCAAGATCCAAACTGTAAGTAGAGGTTTCAGATGAGTGGATATTTGAAGAAACTAGTTGGTGAGTTGACCTACCACAGTGGTAGTTAAGATGAGGAGAAACGGGCAAATTCAAGACACACACACACACACACACACACACACACACACACACACATACACCCCTTGAATTTAGAAGATCAAATACATTGAATTTAGATATAAAGCATAAATAATAGTAGGGAAATCCTAATAATTCCCAGTTTTATGAATAAGGCAAAGGTACTGGAAAAGGGTGGAAGGTACATGTTTTAGTAAGAAGTTCTGGAGTTAAAGTTGCACATGTTACTTTGAAATGTCAAAGGAGTATCTCAGGCCAGTTGAGTAATGGCTACACCTGAAGCTTGAAAAAGGAACTTGAGAATTATGAACGTATCGATTACATTTAAAACCATAATATTGATGAAATCCCTTAGAGATGGAGTGCAGAGTAAAAAGAAACAACAATATTGAAAGGTTTGGCGTATAAAAGGCTGGCTGAGACAAGCTTTTACAGAGACATGAGTAGCAGGTGGTCACTGGCAATGGGTTGGCAGCGGATAGGTTGGGCAGTGTAAGTTGATGATGGATGAAGACTGTGAGGCAAAACCCACCCAGTAGAGCACAGATATGGTCACTCGTGGTCTTGGGGCTTTTGTCCACAAGTAGGAAGCCATCAAGTCCTCTCTCTTTGCTTTTGGCTGTCATTGCATTCTACAGACTGAATGATATGCAGAAGTAATTGGAAGTTACTAAGTTTTGAAGGAAAGTGAAAAAGTGTGAATTTGGGAGTTGATGGTGGAATAAATTTGTTCCTCTTTCTGTTAGTCCTTTGCACCAGAAGTCTGTGCAAACTTTCTGTATTTCAACAGCTGAACTCAAACCCCCCCCCTTTCTTCCCTCCTTCTGGCATGCACACAAACATGGACATGTGGACATATGTACCTTTAATGCTGAAAAATCTTACTTTTGATTTCAAAGCTTTTCTGAGAATGTTAGTCTTTGAAACACTATGTCCTTTAATCTTTCCAAGCATCATTATTTGGAGATGTATTCTTGAATAAAGTGCTGCTGGAATTGGTAAGTGCATGTTCATTACTTTACTCAGCCTGAGTTCCTTTGAGATTTTATAATCGAACATTAGTAGTATGCATCATTTTAGAAGTCTTCAGAGATTGATCTTGATGTTCCTTCTTTTAGCTTTGCTGCTTTTACAGCTCTCCTTATATAGTTATTAAAGATGAAATGATTTTCTGCTTCGATATGTTTTAGTTTGATTGCTCAATCATAATTGTATTTTTCATGTAGTTGAACATAGTAAGGAAAAGGAAAGAATCCATGTTTTATAAGGGCTTCTTTTAAATAGAAAAAGTGTTGTTTGAAAAGTGTTTATAACCTCTAAGAAACAAATGGATCTTTGAAACCTAGGTATTTATATTACAGGACATAATTGTGCTTACTTTATCCTGATAAACTTTAATCTTTTTAAGATTAATAATTATAACCTGAAAAGTGAATTTTATAAAGGAGAGTTCTAGAGTAATGGCAAAGTAGGAAGCACCAGAAATCTGTCTCCCTACCTATACAGTAAATGCAGTGGTATATCCTGTCTGATGTACAGTGAACCCTTTACTTACAAACTCAATTCATTGCTGAGGGCAAGTTGTAGGTCAGGTTGGTCAAAGAAGGCTCAGGCTCCTCTGCACAACCTTCAAAGTCTTTCTCTTGTATACAGGCAGAGATCTCAGTGTCTTTAGAGAGACAGTGGCCCAGGATTTCTCAATCCTGTATGGCAAAGGATGTTGTAATGTTCCTTCCAGAACTCTTTAAGAATTAAATCTACATCTAAGACTATTTAGAAGCACAAGTGGCTGACATTCGCATCGTAACTCAAGACTTTATTTATGAGTTAACACTAAAATTCCAGAAGTAACCCAAATTGTTCTTGTATCAGTCCAGTCATAACTCAAGGGCCCACTGTAATTCCTTTGAACTGCCTGAATCTGTTGAAGGCCTGAAACTTTCAAGGAAGGCTTCCATAGTGTATTGTGGTTAATTTCAGTTCTTTGCCTAGGAGTAGCTTCCCACTGCCACCTTTCAGTGCTGTAGTAGGCACACATTCATTTCAGGAGTAACTTGCAGGTAGCTGGCCTGAGCCAGGATGAGCAACCAGGACTCTGTCCTCCATGAGTTTGAAGCCTGTGCTCTAACTGCTGCCTACATTTTTTGATCACAGCTGCAGATGAAGAAACACATTGCCTTTGTTTATCACCTCCCGATATTGTGAGAGCTTTTCCTGTCTTGTTCAAGTAAATTCTGGGAAATTTTGAGAACTGACACCTTTTCCCCCCCGTCAAACCCCCACCTTTTGGTAATCAGATGTTAAAAAATAGCTAAATATATAATGGAAATCGGAAAGCCACTGTACATGGCCAGGTTCAGGGCCAGAAAGAACCAACCAGAAGTCAACAGCAACAAACAACAAAGCCCATTTCCATATGTCTAATTTTCATATATTGCACTTTGAATCTTAAATGCTTCTCAAAGGTTCATGTGTTGAGAGTTTCTTCCCCAGAATAGTGCTGTCAAGAGACTATAGAACCTTTTAAGAGGTGAGGCCCAGAGGGAGGTCTTCTGGCCCCTGCAGGCTATGCCATATCGCACATATGAGGAACTAGCCATGTGATGAGTGGTTTACCCCAGCGCACACTGCTCACCACAGTGTGCTGCTCATTATAGCCCAAGAACAGCATGGATGGCTGATCTGAACAGGAGTGTCTCCCCCCCACTGTGAGCCAGAATGACTTTCTCTAAGTCGACTCATTTCAGAAGCTTCTTAGAGCAATAGAAGTCATACACTAGAGCTCCCACATTATTAAGTGCAAATATCCTGAATCTTGAGTTTACTCCCAGCACCATAATACATACCTACATACATACGTATGTACATAACATGAGTGCATAAATAAAGTAATTGAGATGATTCAGGACCACAAAAATGTTTCTATGATGAAATTAAAAATGTTATTTTTCAGTGAAAAATCAGAAGACCTATAAAAAACACATAAAAGTTGTTATTTTCCAAAGGAAAAAAATGTAAAAAAAAATGTGTAAAGATGTCACATCAGTAACTAAAAGGATTTTGGATGGAAATATACAGGACCAGAGTGTTTTGTGTTATTGAAGTTAAGCTGGTATAAATCAAAATGAGTGTTATAACTTTACAGTATTAAATATAATCGATATGGTAACTGTAGAAAACAGGGGAAGGGGACCTAACTAGAACCTTTGCAGTAAGTTCTAGTCTCCTAGAACTAGAGTGTGAGTCTGACTGCACACGGTGAAATAATTAATAAATAGCCAGAAGTGACACTCAGAGAAGAAGATGAGCTTGGGCCTGACCCAGGCTACTCTGGGTAGCAGAAACGGCAGACCCAAGCCTGCCACACCTTTTATTCAGTCCATTCAGAACAGGGAGTGTAACAGGTCACTCAGAGCGCAGTGGTTTCAGGACATCAGAAACAAATGTAACAGGCCAACTGGTCACTCAGAGGGCAGCATGTTCTTACTTCCTAGAACAATGGGGAATTATGATGAAGGTCCTGGTGTAGTTCTGCCCTGGAGCACCACAGCATGTGGGAGCATTGGTGTCTTCGGAGGCAAAGATAAAGAGTCAAGTCCTCAGGTCCAGATATGTCACAGCTGGTCTGCAGGCAGGAAATCTTCTGGATTTCTGCAGGCCCAGTCATCCTTTGATTGTGCAATTACTTCTCTCTGGCAGAATTGTTTCCAACAGTAAGCACAAAGAAAATACCTAACATGTCAGAAGAGAAAATAAGGAAAGAATTGAAACATTTCATCGTAGAAGAACACCTAAACATGAAAAGAAGCATAAGCAGGAAATTGACCAAAAAAGTCTGTCATTTAGAAAAAAGCAAGCTTGCTAAGCAGGGTCAGGCCTGGTTAGTACTTGGATGGGAGAAAATCAACAAGCTAAGTGAAACAAGTCCATTCTTATCAGTTCTATCTACACATAGGCTATAAGACAGGAGAAAATTCTGAGGTGCATACAGCACAGATGAACCTGGAGGACAGGATGTTAAGTAAAATAAGCCAATTCCAAAAAGAAAATACCATCTGATGGCATGTATTAAGTACTCAAAATCTTTGAGACAGGAAGGAGAACGAGGGTTCCCAGATACTGGCAGAGGGGGAAATGGGGAGCTAGTGCCTAACAGGGGTAGTGTTTCAACTTGGGAAGATGAAAAGGTTCTGGAGATGGGTGGTAGTAACAGCTCTGGGAAGCACGAATGTATTCAGTACTTTCAAACTATATACTTAAAAGTGGGGAAGATAGTTAATAGGTGCATTTTATCACAATAAAAATATTGGAAAATAGTTGCTATGATGAAAGCGTAGTAATCAAAACAACCCTTGCTTAATGTCTCACAATATAAAATGTATCCTTTGAAGGCAGAGTAAGGCTAATTTACTGAAAGACTTTGCACCACATAAGGGTGCAGATGGGGAGGTCTAGGGGGAACTCGTGAGTCAGAGCCCACCAGGGACAGCCACCAAGGCAAGTGGCGACAGTGAAGGTTTGCAGGGCTGTGGGGAGCTAGGCTGCTGTGTGGCAGTGGCCCCGTAGGCTTGTTGCCGTGCACTTGCTGGTGACTTCAGGCTGATGCCAGCTAGCACTATTTTTGGGATGAGAGCTGAATTTAGGAGGGTGAGGGTGAGCTAGGGTCCTCCACGTTTCTGTCTGTCTCCTCCTCCACCTGGCGACTTCACGCAGAGTGCTCAGCTTCTGCCTCACCTCTGCTTGTGCATCTCATGTGAATTCCTCTTGAGACCAGTGTTGACCCCGAGCCACACAGGGCAGGGCACTCTGGGTCGCCCAGCTTGTCTGTGGGACATGGAATAGACTAAAAACTGAGCGGTAACAGCTCCTGAAAAGTAGATACTTTGTTTTCCCCTTCAAATACTAAAATTATTAAATGGAAATAAATGTTAATATATTTTTTCACTAGAAGGAAAATGACAATAATAAATGTGCAAGATTGATTTAGAATTGAATATTGTCTGTATTTATTACATTGGGGGGCCTAAGTACATTTACTTGAAGATAGAGTTGATTAACATTGTCATGTTTCATTTTAGATAGTACTTACAAATCTAATTGGAAGAGTACAGTGGATTGTTTATTTAATCTTGTTTGTAGACATCTGCATAGGCACACTATCTTGGACATCACACAGTCTCAATTCTTAATACTGAGTATGTCATAAAATCAGTCCTGTCATTTTGCATAAGTATTTCCTCAAACTGGGATTCTACTTCATATGAAGTCTGATTACTTTGTAGCCTATCCCAGAATAGTAATGTGACCAAATATTTTATTATGATTTAAATAATTTTATTTCTTGGCTATTTTTATAAGCAGAATTTTCATATTTCCAGTGAAAGTGCTTGTTTTACTTGAGTCCCATTGTTTCATCACTGCAGTTACAGCTTCTGTGGTCTTTCTGGATTATATTGGATCTACCCTGCTCTTGGACCCATGGGATTCTTTGGTTCTGTCATCATGGCTGCATCTTTTTCTAGTAAAACTGTATGAAGTAAGACTACAAACAACGTGAATTAAAATTCCAAAAAGTTAAAATAAGCTGTGTATGAGGAAAATATGTGTTTGACTTGTGGATATGAAATCACATATAAAATTCTCCTGTTGAATTTAAGCATCTATAGAACAGATTTCAACTTGTGCAGAGCTCAGAAATCTTTCCACACATGTAGTACAAGAAGAAAATTGGGATAAGGTGTGCAGCAAGAAGGAGGGACCAAAAATGGCTCGCACTTGCCGGATAATGCATCATGGTCAGAATCTCTTAGAATTAACCCAAGGAGTCTTTACTTTTTCATTGTAATTAGGTTTCCTAAACTATGGATACTTTGCTTAAAAAGGCCTGTATTCACATCTAAACCATTATTGCAGATGCACTCCTGAGATGTATTTCAGTGTGTTAAATGCTTTGTTTGAAATCTACTTAAAACACAGATTCTGTTTGAATGTGGCACTTGCTGGGTTTTGCTTGTTATTTTATTTTTTTCAGCATTGGAAATGTATTTCAGTCCTTGGAGCAGCAGCAAGACCACCCACAAGCCAGACACAGTTCTGCCCTAACAGTCTCCACTTGAAGGGGGAAAGCTATTGCCCTGGGCCAGGGGCTTGAGAATCCTGTGACAGAGGTAACGCCCTCCTGGGCAGGCCTCAGGTAGCCTCAAAGGTGCAGCGCCAGAGGGGCTAACAGGCAGGCCCTCTTCACTAACAGGGTGGCCCTAGTCACAGCATATTTCACCTTCCGCATGGTGCCAGCTGGTGCAGTAAGTCCAGGGGGAAGACGTCTTACTAATGCAGAGATCACACTCGTTCTTACCTCCCCAGAAAGTAAGCTGTGTTTGTGGTTATCTAATCCTCTCCTTGTGTGCTAAGTTAGAAAGAGGTTTGTTATCCCCACCTGTTTATTTCTCAGCTTCGGTTTTCACTGTATCATCTTTCCTCGTATTTCTTGTATTAACAGCTCTTCAGTTGTTCTTTGTCCTCCTGTGACTCATATATTTTTCCAGTGAAAGTACTGGTTTCACTTTAGTCATAAGAATATTACTCATTTGAATCATAGCAGTTACATCCTTGCATGTGTTCTGATAGCATATCAGAATGAGTACTGCCATTGGATCCTTTTTAATGAATTCTCTAGCTTTCTGGTTGTCTTCCCTCGTTTCTTCTGCATTCTTCTCTGATAGACGCTGTCCTCGTTAAGCATTTCCTGGGTCACTGGTTGCGCACCTACCCATATAACCCTTCAGATTCTTGAAGGTGTGTGTCCATGGGCTGTGCTGTGCTTGGGATTTGTGTGCATAACAAGTACATCAGGTAGTTCTTTTGTGGGGAATATAGGTAACACTTTCAGACCTCGAGAGCTTTATGGCAGTGGAGCCCACTTACGGGTTGGGTGCCAGCTTTTGCCAATAAAAATACAAGAGCCTTGTGGGACATGATACTGAAGAGTCATTCTTTATATGAAATTGGAATTTAATAAACTATCCTATCTGGCAGGGTTACACATGGAAAAAAATTTTTTTGGAGTTCGTGTTTACCAGCCTTTGTTAACATGTGCTGCAGAAGCAGTTATTTGAACTTGTCGCCTGGCAGCCTGCTGGGTGCTAAGCATATATTAGAGTTGTTTAGGGCTTAAAATGTAAGCATCACGTCAAACTCTGAGTGTCCTGATGTCGTCCTGATTCTTCAGAAGGAGCATGTATCATGGGGGTTAATTGTGACCTCATATTCCTATTTTGAAGTCTTAACCCAAATAGGTAAGAATGTGTCCTTATTTGGAGATAGGTTGTGTCTTCAAGTCAAAATGAGGTTATTGACAACTCTGACCATGTGTGACTGTGTTCTTAAAACAAATGGAAGTGTGGGGACAGACATAGGGATACAGGTAGAATGCTAGGTGGTGATGACAGCAGAGGTCAGATCCAGGAAGGCAGAGGTCACCAGCACCTCATCCAAATTTAGGAGACAAGTGAGTCTTCCTCTCAGCCATGATCCAACCATCAGCCCAGCTCTCAGTCACCTTGGCCTTGGGCCGACAGCTTCCAAACAGAAATTTCCCTTGTTGGTGTCACTGACAAGGTTGTGGCTCTTTAGTAGGACAACCATGTTAGAGTGGTTACATCATTTAAACTAAGCTAATTCAACAAGCCACTGATGGAGTTCCTGTTTACCAGCCTTTGTTAACATGTAAACATGGACTACACACTGGTAGTGATCACTTTTGTAGACTCTTTTATTCCAGTCAGTTCATGTGCATTATCTGATCTTCTTTATCTTCGCAGTGACCAGTACATTCATCAGTTGTCTCAGTCCATTTGTCTACTATCATGGAACACGACAGATTGGGTAACTTATAAAGAATTGAGGTTTAATTGACTCACAGTTCTAGTGGCTGGAAAGGTCTTATCTGAAGTCCTTCTTGGTATGTCCGAGCATGGCAGGAGAGAGCATAAGAACAGAAAAGGCTGCACTGGTTTTTAAAGCAGACCCTCTTGTATTAACTAGTCCAGTCCTGCAGTAATGACATTAGTTCATTTTACCTCTTGTAAATCCACCTCTTGATATTTTTGTCCTGGAGGTTTAGTTTCCAACCCCTGAATTCAGGTAAGTGTGTTTGATAGAAGCCGTATCCCCTGATTTCATTTCCCAGAGTTCCTGTTTCAGTTTAGTGAAATATTCACTACCTAGTGAAACCAAGAATCAGGTTCAAGTCTTTTGATTCTAAGCCCAGCTCTTTACTGCTCATGAGGTGTAAAAGTCCACAGGGCTAGATAAGGGAGATAAAGCCGCTTGTCTTCTTTTTGCTCTCTGTATTGTATATAATACATATTTTTATACAAATAAACAATAGAATCTTTTTATGTAGGCAAAGTTACCCTAAAATTTTTGCTTATAAATTCTAAGAATTAGCAGAATGTAATAGTTTGTAAATACTATTTAATATTATTGTAGACTTTTTTCCCCCTTATTTTGTCTTTGTATCAAAAGACATGTTTAATTTCCGAGGTTTATCTTGTTATTTATACCTAACAATTTTGCTAAAAGGATTCTGGCAATAAGAACTTCAGAGAATGCTACAAATCTCTCTTGTTCTTTTCCTCCCTCTGTGTCTTTCCCAATTATGAGATCTGTGGCCTGGACTTTTTTGGGTTTTCACTTAGACTTTTCCGATCTGGCACTTTAACAGTTAATAACTTCTCGTGGATTAGAAAGGAAGACTCCTCAGCCGACGTGATTTCCGGCCTGCAGAGTGTGTGGTTTCTGAGATTTATTATTTTTGTGGGGTGGAGAAGTTTCTCCAGGCTATTTCTGTGAATGAGAGATCAAAGTCAGATGGATCTGACAACTTTCCTCTGAGAAGGACCACCCAATAGTTTGATAGTTCTTGTGTTTTTCTACCACATGGTGATTGATATACCCATGATCCAGTGCTGTTTTGTTTTGAATAAACATGTGTGAAGAAGCCCCTGTCTGTTGTTGATCTGTACCAGGAAATTTTATTATTTTCTCATTCAAATTCATAAAAATTTTTAGTATTTTGTCCTCAGCCACTTGCCCCAACTTTCTCTTTAACTATTGTTTGTTTCTTCTTCCTTCACCTGAAATGGAGTTCAGTTAAACCTGTGTGACTTTCCTGTCAGGGTGGAAAGTAGCAGACTTTCTTGGTCTAGGCCCTGGCGTAAAGGGCAGGGCCAATCTGGAGGTGAAGGTGGTGCCCCCCACTGCTGGTGAGAAGCTTTATAAGAGAAGTGGGATATTGGTCAGGCCTTCAGTTCCTGAGCAAGAGTAAGGCATGCAAGAATCTAGACCCATGAGGGGTGTAGGGGATATCTTGACTCAGGAATGACTGTTTCATGTTATCAATAAAATCTGAAGCTTCTTATGATAGATAGCTAATGAGTCAGTAAGCAGGGGGCAACAGTTCCGCGATCACATGATCAAATTAACCAATGATTGGACTTGATAGAGAAATACCTAAAAAATATTCTTTCCGTCCACCTCTTGAGAAGGTTAGAGGTCATCCCTGGCTTTAAGAGTCATGCGGGAATCCTTCCCCATACCCCTGTCCCATTGCGCCCACCATTGTCACTCAGATCTCCACTTTTTACTCTCTAGGAAAAAAAAAAAAAAGAGTTTTACTATTCTTGATAAGAATTTATCTTGATCCCAGCTACTCCATTATCTGTTTGTGGGATTTTTTTTTCCACCGCTGCCCACTATGTATTCCTTGAGCACTTGGCTGGAACTTATTTTTCTTTGCTGTACTTACAGAACCTGGAACAGTACCCTACATGTAAGAACATCAGTAGGAATTTGCCTTCAACCTTTAAATGATTGTCTTCAAGCATGTCAACTTTCCCTGCATTTTGAATGTGTAGGCTTTTTCATAGTTCTAGTACCAGTTTGATTGACTTTGAATATACATTTTTATTGCCTAGATATTATTTACCTCCAGCCTCATATGCTGTGCCTGAACATTGCTTTAAACTTACTTTACCTTCATGGGTTTAAAGTTGAATATGTGGTAATTTATTTTTACTACTTCCTGTAGAACTTTCTTGTTGAAATATTAATCGGCTTCTCAATAAGATGTTGTTACCATATATATTGAATCTTGATCTTAGTCTTTGGTTAGTCAATCTGCAGGTATACAAAAAAATACATTAATTTGTTGTAAGTTGGTTTATTCTTAAAATTACTTACATAATAGAAAGTTTAAAGGAAGCGATGAGAATAGACCTCTCTACCAGGTAGTTCCCCAGTCTTAGGATACTGTCTGAAGACAAAGAAGTGGACCAGGGGAGCCAATTACTTGTGTTTGACAGAGACTGTGACTTTAAGGAACTGAGGAATTGGCTCCCAGCTTTGTAGAAACTGGCAAGTCTAAAATTTCCTGGGAAAGCTAGAATAGACTAGAAATCTTAGCTTTGAGTCTGAAGGCAGAACTTCCTCTTTTAAGAACAAAAGCCTTTTTATTTGAGATCCTTCAACTAACTACAAGAAGCCTAGCAACATTATGGAGGCTACTGAAAACCTACCAATTAAAATGCTACTCATATGTGAAGGGCACCTTTTACAGCCACATCTTGATTGGCCTCTGACCTTAGGCTGCATATCATTGTGTAGCCAAGTGGACATTTAAAAACTAACTTTACAGGTACTGTGTGACCTGGAATCTCACTCCTGATTCTTACACTAGTAGAATACAAACTTACCTTCACACCAAAAGCTATACAGAGAGGTTTATTTGTGGTAGTCTCAAACTAGAAACGAGTCCTTTAACAAGTGACTGGATGAACTGTCATAGCCATCGTACAATACATAATGCAGTTTTGCTGAGTCTACTCAGCAACAAAAGGAACAGGTATTGATCTGTGCAGCAGTGTTGTAATTGGCTCTCAAGAGCGTTATGCTGAGTTAAAACCCTGCCCCAAATAGTTCCATACTAGATGAATCTACATGTAATTTCCGGGAGTGACGATGTTATAAGATCAAAGACAGCACAGTCACTGCCAAGGTTAGAATTGGGGAGAGTAATGACTATACGGAAGTTCAGGGGAGTAAGGGACCTGTTTTGATTTGTAGGGGGGTGACATCAGTCTGTAATGCACTGAGTGGTGCATTACAGCTCCACTCCATACCTCTTTTGAAAACAATGAGTTTGTGGAAAAACTGGTAGAATCCAAATAAAGCCTGTAATCGAGTTAACCAGATTGAACTAGTGCTGGTGTCCTGGTCTGATAATTGATACTATGGTTATTTCCAATGGTGTCGCAGCAGGAACCTTGAGGAAAGGGAAGCTTTTGGGTTTTTTTTCTTTTTTCACTTTCTGTGTGAGTCACATTCTTTCAAAATTAAAGATTTTTACAAGGGTATAAAAAAAAAAAGATCTACAGATACTAGAGAAAGTACTGGTAAAAGTAGGTAAAGGGGCAAAATAAATAACAACGGTAAGGAAAGGGCCTCCTGAAGAGGATTTGAGCTGAGAAGTAGTAGATGGGAATATTGGATACAGCGCGCAGTGCCTTGTTATAGACCTCACTTGTGGACTTGGGAAATACAAACTTTTTCCTCAGTGGAGAAGACAGGGAGCTTTCATGGGTTTATTAGCTAGATCAAATCCAAGGTAATGTTAAAGGATGTCAATGACAACACATGGAAACGTGAGGTGTTTTGAATCTCTCAGCAGTGGTGGTTAACCCATGGCACGCGTGCCCTGGCCAGCTGTTATCAGCAAACGCTCTACAAGGTTCACCATGCCTGCAGGTATTCTAGGAGTATGAGTCCATTTGTGTCTTTTTTTTCCAGGTAGTTTGATCTACTTTAGTTGTAACACAAGTTTATAAGCTTATTCTTCAAAGGAAGGACTACTGATGCTGATTAATAGAAAGGAAGATAGTATACGTGATACTATTTGGTCACCTGTCAATGAAAAGCCTTTTGTGGATTCACTCACTGAACTAATGAATAAGCAGAAGTATGCTATCCAGTGAGTATTTGCTTGGTGATTGCTTATGACTTTCCTGTTTTTATCAGACGCTTTTCTAAGAGACTGCATACGCATCCGTAGAATGTTTGTATCCTTCCAAAGAGTCTGTGTTGTTGAAAGCTGATGCCAAGACGATGGTATTAGTAATAAACAAGGCCCCTGGCACATGGTCAGGCCACCGACCGTAGAGTTTCTGTCCTTCTAAAAGAGACCCAAGGAAGCTCTTTACCCTTTTTGTTCTCCTACTCAGTGAGAAAACGTGGAAGGTGCCGTCTGCGACAAAGGAGCCTTGTAGACACCAGAGCCGCTGGTACTTTGGTCCTGCCCTTCTCAGAACTGTGGGATCCCTCATGCATTGCCTGTCCTAAGGAGTTTTGTTACAGCAGCCCAGGCACAAGAGGAAGTCAGGATTATGACTTGAGTTCATTTGGGGGTGATGGTGCAGTCACCATCTGACTGCTGTCCTCCTGACTGTGGATATTGGACGTGATTGTTCCTGCAGATCACACCAACACACATTTCAGGCTTTTCCCTTACATCGCCGTCTTTATAGTTTGCACATAGACGACGACATGGTCATTCCGTCCTCACTGTGCTTGTCCTTGAAGACATGGAGGAGGCGCGAACGCCACTACCTCACATTCGTTGCACTTCTTCCTGCCAGCAGTGGCCAGCAGCAACACTGTGGATATTCTCTTGTGAAATTTCTGCACTTCCTGAGAAGAGACTGTTTGTGTTACAAAGGTGGTACTGCCGAAAGACACACACGTGGAGGTGAAAGCGGTTTTCGGTGAGAAGTGAGTAACCTAATTTGTCAGTAGCCACACATGTTCAGTAGGTGACCAAAAGGAAGGTAGGCAGAATGTAAAGGATGGAATAACCGAGGTGGCTGTGAGTCAGGATGGGTCTAAAGTACTGGCAGCACTCAGCTGTTTAAAACGTCAGGAGAAGTAAAACATTGTGACACTCTCGAGTCTAGGCAGCTAAGAACACCACAGATCTTTTTAAATCTTTTGTTGCTAAGTATCGTTAAATTGTAACTGGAGACATTTCTCTGTCCAATCCATATTTAAGATTTAGTTTCTTGTTTGTAAAACATCTCTTTTCTAGAATGAAAACTATTCATTTTCTTTTTCATGTTCGTCTTTGCTTGGCCTGAGCAGTTTCTGGCCGTGAACAGTTGGCGTTAGTGGTGGTATCTGAGTTCCCACTGTTTTTTGAACACTTGCTATAATCTGGGAGAATTTCCAGCCTTTGGAGAAACCACCTCTTCAGGAGAGAACTCAGAGAACTGATCTTCTGGTACACAAGAATGTGACCTAGATTCCAGCAACAGATCTGAATTTAGAAATGAGCGACATGAAGGTAGAGGTTTCACTGGAGTCCATTTTGATAGCTACAGAGGTAGCTGTGATATCTGCCTCTTGGAGGTGGCTGTGTTGGCGGCATTGAATTCTTGGTGCAACAGAAATCTTAAGAGTTTTCTCATTTGACCTCTTTTGTACTGTGTTGGACATTATTTCTAAAACTTGGTATTGAGCCTCTTCCTTGTTGTTTTCCTAAACTCCTCTCCTGTGTGACTGTTTAGAGTCAGATGTTGTTGCCTACAACGAGGTACTCGAAAGATGTCTTTCTCAAGCAACACTGGGAAAAGCGGGTTCTTAGCTCAGTGGCACTGCCTCTACCTGGTGAGCACAGTGTCCTGAGTTCAGTTCCTGGCACCAAAAACCTCAAATCAAGCTCCACTGAGAAAGCATCTCATTAGAGTGTGTGGAACAAATTCGGTTTGGTTATGTTTCAGGAACACAGGGCCCAGGCTGGGTTGAAATTTAATCTCGTTTCTAAACCGAGTCTTACAAATTTAGGTTTAAACCTGGAGTGAAGCCCAGGTTAGAGAGAAAGGACTGAGAAGAAACAGAATCCGCTAGAAAACACTACTTCTTTTTGGGGGATCAGACTTGGGAACTTACGCTTGCCAGGCAGGCCCTGTGCATCTGGGCTAAATCCTTGGTCTAAGAAAACACTAAGTCTTCAGTGGCGGTAAGGACAGAGATCAGACTGTGATGAGTGGATCAGTGTTGTTTTGGGGTTAGAAAACCTTAGATTTCCTTGTAGCATTCTCCTGCTCCCGGTCTCCCTCTCCTCTCCTTTTCCCTGCAGTACTGAAGCCTGAGTACAGGGCCTTGAGTGTCCTAGGGAAGTGCTGTTCTGCTGAGGTACCCTCCCGGCCCTTCCGATTTTGTATCTTGAGACAGGGCCTTGTTAAAGTGCCCAAGCTGGCGTCAGGCCTGTGAGCCTGCTGAGCAGTGGGCATCGCAGGCCTTTGCTGCCACGCCCAGTTCCTTACCATTCTTTGCTTTTGACATCCCTTTATCATATTTTTAATAATTTAAACCTCCGGTAGATGATAGGAAACAGTGAGGCAGACTCTGTGGAGATGAGGAGGAGAACAGGGGATGAGGAGAGGGGAGAGAAGGGAGGGAAAATAAAAAGAATATGGATATACCATTGTCCCATGATGAATGTGTTAATTATGTGTCCAAATACATACTAATTTTAAAAATTTAAAAAGTAGTTTGAGGGGGCCGGGGAGTTAGCTCAGTGGTTCCGGCGCCTGTCTCGCAAGCGCAAGGACCCGGGTTCGATTCCCCAGTAACCACATAACAATACTGGGTGTGGAGACCCACACCCAGCAGCCACCAGTACCCTATCCCACAATGCCGGGCGTGGTGGCTCACGCCTGTAATTCCAGCACTCGGGAGGCAGAGGCAGGAGGATTGTGATGTGAGTTTGAGGCTGAGCTCAGGGCCAGCCTGAACCGCAAAGCGAGACCCTGTCTCAAAAAACCTAAAAAAAAAAAAAAAAAAGTAGTTTGAAAAATTCAGTCTTTATCCACTATAAATGGAAATAACGAAACCAAAAAATACCTCTATTGTTATTAGGATTATTTACTGCCTGTGTAATTCTATTTAATAAATATTCATAGAACAATGCTAATTTCCTAACTGTTAGCAGACTGTGGGCTCAGGACAGCATTAGAAGTGAAGAAATGCTTCCAGAATTTGTGGGTCTGTGGAGTCATTATTCAGAGAATGTAGCAGAATTGTCCTTGTGCTGAATGTTACCCTGTCAGGAGAGCCCCTCACCCAGGACTTTGGAGGTGCGGGCTTCAGGAAGCAGCATCACTTTAGTGATAGCGCCCAAACTGCCATCCTGCGTGAGATTCATGTGGTGATTTAGTTAGGCCCCTCCCGTTGATGCCTTAAGTTTCCTCTTTAAATTTTCTCATTGAGAAGTACAGTAATACAAACAACAGCTGGAGTTTACCAAGTGCTGACTGGATATAGTCATTAGGTGCTGCACATTCTGACCTCTGAGCTCAAAGCCCAGCAAGACGGGCTGTTATTCCTGTTAGATTAATAAATGACCAAAACCTGGGTTTTAGTCCCTTACTCAGAACTACATAGGTTTACCTTAAGTAGATATGCTAGAGAAATGGAAAAGATAAGGAGCCTAATGTACTTTTCACAGGAATTGCCCACAGTTACTTATTCTCCACCTGCTACCAGAGTCTAAGCAGAAAGGCCCTGCAATCTGTCCTGGCTTAAACCCTTCAGATGCAGTTGTCCATGACCGTGGCGCCAGCTTGGGTCCTGGGTTCACAGGCAGCGTGTCTGTAGCAGCTGGCAGTTAACTAACAAGAATCACTTCATCCTGCTGCCTTCGGTGAAGTCATTCCTCCAGGGTGAGCTTTCCTTCCCCTAGTTTCCACTCCTCAGATGTGGCCCACACAGCACATGAAAGAATATGGTGGTGTGGAAACCGAAACTTTCTTTGGTTAGTTTTTCACAAATCCCTTGCGAACATCCCTGCTCTTCTCTTTTTGGCAAGAATAAGGCAGACTTTGCCTTCCAGGTTAGGAGATATTAAGCCTGACTTTTAGAGGTGGTAGGAACCTCAACTTCTTTGTGACCTGTAACTAGCAGTGACATACCTCAGACTCTCCATAGCTATGTTTTGAAAGCGACAGAACATTTTGCTTGAAGTACAACAGGGTATTTGAATAAAATGCTAGTTAGTGGTATGTAAATCCATACATTCTGAACCACTGTTAGAGAAAAGAACCCCAGTAAACATTTTAATCCTGTGGTGCTATTGGAAGCGCAAACTTGATATTTGAATAAATCCTTGCCCCACTAATGTCCTAGGCTGCCTTTGGCTTCTGTAAGAAATTACACATAAAAGG
>PVIR01019815.1:0-31487 GCA_004026965.1 Petromus typicus
CAGGCCACGTACATATGTGGATATTGACCCATTATCAGACCTGTGGCTTACAAATATTTGCTCCTATTCTACAGGTTGTCTTTTCATTCTATTTCTTTTGCTATGTGAAAGTTCTAAAGCTAGGTGCAGTCTCTTTTGTATATTTATGCTTCTCTAAGCCTAGAAAAAAATCAGACCAATATCAGGAGACTTTTACTTTATATGCATAAAGTACATTTTTTACTCTTAAAAGTATTCAAAGCTGTTGCAAGAATATCTGCACTTTTTTCATCTTTTTAAATTAGTATATATTTGTAGTGCATAATATTCACATTCCTTATCTTTTTTTGTTATTGTTGTAGTTAGCACTTGTTGATTATTACTACACTCCAGGTACTTCCTTTCAGTGAACAATATCTTATAAGACATTGAAATTAATTCTAGTTACTATATTTGCCCCTGACTGGATCACTCACTAAGGAGAAAATGACGCACTGGTTGACTGGCTGTACAAGGTTGGGTTGGAGAGTGGATTTCCAGAATTTTAGTTTTCTGTGTTTTCAGGAAAAGTAGGTACTCTCAGCATGAATATGTTTCTGAAATAAGGAATCTAGCTTTGGGAGTAAAGTCATACCACAGGCTAAAGTACAAGAAACGGGTGAAACATAAGGTAGTTTCTGCTACAGTCACATACCTTTTGTTGAGGTCTGTGAGATTCCTTGGTTAATGGTCAACTGTATCAGTTGTGATTTCAGTGAAGGCAGACACCCAAATTCTCTTCAACCTTGTTTAATTTCATACAAGTGGTACCAACTTTCACTAAGCAATTATATGTCTTTTCTTAGAAATGAAGGCTAACGAAGTGAAGAGGCATTATCATCAACCAGATGGGTTCTTTTTTTTTTTTTTTTTTTTTTTAGGTTTTTTGAGACAGGGTCTCACTTTGTAGTTCAGGCTGGCGCTGAGCTCAGCCTCCAACTCACATCATAGCAATCCTCCTGCCTCTGCCTCCTGAGTGCTGGGATTACAGGCGTGAGCCACCATGCCCGGCACTGTGGTATGTGGGACTGGTTGCTGGGCGTGAGTCTCCACGCCCAGTATTGTATGTGGTTACCGGGGATTGAACCAGGGTCCTTGAGCTTACAAGACAGGTGCCGGAACCACTGAGCTAAATCCCTGGCCAACCAGATGGGTTCTTGAAGGGAACTTAACATATGCAGTTGAGGCTTCTATGAATGCAAATTTGTGGCTCTTAATCAGCATAAGTGTGTCTCCATGGCTCCAACTCCATTGCATGAAATACCGTGAGCTTTGGTTTACGTGACAAAATTATACAACTAATAATTGTCCATATTATTTTACAATTAGATTCTATGTGGGAGAAAACAAGGTACCCCTTGTAGATACCAGATATGCATTAATGTCAGGTCATTATCACTACTTTTACCTACTCTGTATACTCTTATTGTTAGTATTTGGGGCCGTTGACATCTCAATAAATAATAATTAGTCATAAATAGTATCATTTTTCTAGATTTTGTATTAAATTTTTTTGAAAATAAGTAAAACAGTGAAATTTTAGCAGGTGACTCAAAGTAAATATAAGTTATTTTTAAAAGGCTTCATAAAGTCCACAGCATAAAGAATACTGTCTCCAAAATTCCTTCCCCTGGGAATATCTCTTCTAAACTGTAGGACAGGAAGTAGTAACACCACATTAGGTTTTCCTGATGTCCGTCTTCTCCAGCTAAAGTTTTACCATGAATAATTTTCTTCCTTGTGGGATGGAAGTGGTGATATTTTTTGCTATCATATTAAATATGAGGTCAAATGAGTAGAGTGTGATTTCAGTGATAGATTCCATCTGTCCAGCTGTTTGCTGAAGCCACAGTTGAGGATTTGGAGTTTTACTTAAGTGGTAGGAATAGACTTACTAGTGACACTCCCCCCACTTTTCAGTAACAGCACAAGTTCAAGTGTAAACAATTTTTCCTTCCAGTTTATTGGTTTTATTAAAACTATTGTATATGTAAAATACAATTCACCCATTTAAAGTGTAAAACTGCATAATCTAATGGTTTGGCTATATTTGTAGTTTTACAACATTCAGTGCTATTATTATTTCATGGCTCAAGGAAAGAGCGATAACTCAGTTCCCTGGATCTACCAGACTTCTTGGATCAGGTAGTTTTAAAAATTGGTTCTTTCATGAAGTCAACTTTTCCAGCCAAAGGGAAGATGATAGAATTTCAGTTTTGTTTTGTTTTTTCTTATGGTACCAGAGCATTTGTTTTGGAGAATTTAACATCATATATATTATATGAACCCAGTAATGGTTCTTATTAAATTTCTGTTTGAAACTCACTACTCATTAAAATGTCCTTCAACTGAATCCATATTTGCCTGTTAAGTAAAAGAGTCAAACATTTTATAATACAGTGAAAAGTAAGCTTGATTATAAATCATTATAACTGACTTGGCCTTCTTGTTATTTTGATAATTTTAGTAAAAGCTCCTAAATGTTGAATCTCAGTGATTCGTATCTGTGAAATGAGAGAAATAAGCTTCAGATATTCCTTCAGTTTTAAATTTCTGCACATTTATTTGATCATGTCCATTTTGGTTAATGCTGTAATTCTGTGGTTTTATTATTTTAGACACAGATTAAGTCTTTTGCCCAAGACTATTACATATGTATGATGTTGACAGATTAGGATGGGTATAAAAGTGAGTGCTGAAAGATACTTTTAGGACAATATGACCTTGCAATGTTGGCTCATTGTGGTGTAGATGAGCTTTCTTAGTTTACAACTGTAAGTCTGCTTGAGTCGAGAACAAGCTCTCCGTGTTTGGATCTCGCATTGCAGATGATGTTCATAAATGGCTGATGAATTGTGTGGCTGAAAGAATGAATGTGTGTTACTCAGCAGACATGCGGTGTTAAATGGGCTGGACAGAACTGTAAGAGTCAGAGTGACTCTCTGCAGGTCAGAGCGACTTGGAGCCTGAAATCACATCAAATCTCAGAAAATGTGAAATGTCGGCCCCTGTGTAGACTGGTCATAAAAGTCCCAGGCAATAGCATATCAGCCAAGGAGGACAATAAGAATTATTCCTTTCTGTTACATTATTCCTTTGGACCATGCAGATATATAAATAGACAATGTGTTAACTTTTATGTACCTGGAAGCAATCTTTTTTTAACCACACAAACAGTGTGGTTTAATAACTTGAGCCATTAAACAGACACTACAACTCCAAAGCTCTGCAAACTGTAAGTCTGACTTGTCCTTCAGCCAGGCCCCAAGCACGCTTCCATCAGCTGTGTCCGCCATCTAAGACGGGTGGGCTCTGTCTCGGTGTAGCTGTGTCCGTGTCTCTGCCTCTTCCTCTTGCCTCACTTCGTTTCTTCTCTTCCTTTACTTTCTTCGTCTGTTTGCCTGGCTGCTCTTCTTCCTTCCTTGTTCCCTTCCCCTTCCTCTTCCCTTCCCTTCATTCCTCTCTTCCTTTCTTTTCCTTTCCTTCCAGTCTCCTATTATACAGAAGCTGCAGTTAGCATTTTCGCAGTCAAGTCAGCCAGTGTGTCTCTGACAATATATTAAGGGATGCCAGTTGGCAGCATTCATGATACTGGTTAATTTTCCTTTTGGCGTCCAGTGACAGACAGGGAACAGCCTTTATTCTTCCTTGGCTCTAAATCCTGCATCTTTACATACTGCAGGGCTCACTATAAATTTACACAGCTGAGGTCTTGGGACTGATTTGCCAAAGATACATCCGGATAAGCATTTCATCCACATTCCCCTTGTACCTCTCTGCCCTCCCTCCCTCCGCCCTCCTCTCAGGTGGGGCTGCAGCCCTTGCCTGACAGAGCCCCTGCTCCTCCTTAGCCAGCCACCATGGAGTGTGGGCGACCTTTGTGCTTGAGAATAAGAAGAGAAAGGAAGATGACTGGCACACTGGGTCTCTGCCCGCGAATCCTTATTTTGTCCAAACAATAATTCCAGGCGAAGCACGCAGATAGAAGATGAGCAGAGGCCACTGCATTATAAGCTGAATTTTGCCAACCTCTCATGGCATGTGCCAAGGAACTTTTTGTCTGCCTGGGAACACAGACCCAAGGTGCTTCTTTTCTTCCTTCCTCTAGATTAGTGGTTCCATAGTTCACTGTTTTTTAGAGAAACCTGAATGCTTTTTAAACAAAACTCCTCAGAATCTGCTGCTTAGCTTAACAAACTCCATTTCTTGGGCGGGAGGAGGTTAATGATCAGATACCTTAGGATGACTGTGATACACGTGGCTCGTTAGAAACCATTGTCTTGAGCCTTGCTGACTTGGCTTTCAAGGGGCATGGGGGTAGGGGATAGACACAAATGGAGACACTCAGGTTCCTAAATGGGAAGTTAGCAGGAGTCCGAGGGCTCCCTAAGGACAGCAGAGCCGGCAAGACCTTGTACACAGGAGGCCCTCTGGTGCTCCCGCTGTTGACAAGCAGAGACCAGAGAGATCCAAGGGGACAGCATGCCCAGGCCTGGTCTTCAGCAGGAACAACCCAAGACCCTAGCTCATCCCAGTAGAGGCCTCTTCACGCCACACAGCAATTTGGCAAAGGCTGTGACCCCTGGGAACGCTGGGTTGAGGAGCAAAAGTTGTCATGCAGGACAGTGTTGCTGTTGTGTGATGGGGACATAGTGGGGCAACACTGGGTGGGGTCTTACTCATAGTAGGGCAGAGGGTACCAGTCTGTGAGGAAGAAGAGGACAGGGTGGTTCTGGGAGAGATGGCCTGAAAGATATCCTGCTCCTGGACACTGCTGCCCCTAAGGTTGTTCATGGGGTCTCATCTGTCAAGTTCAACCACCACCAATTGTAGAAAATTATCTTTTCTTCTTAAATGACCTGCTTATGGACTCAGCTGTGACCTTTTCCCAACACAGATGAGGAAAACAGAGGGACACCTTACGAGTATTTTTTATGATCCTCAGACAGGGTAGTAATGTAGAAGGGAAAGCAGTGGACTACTGTTTGCAGAAACAATAATACCTGGGCACTTTCAGGAAAAAAACCTTCTGGATGTGTCTTTGGAGGCCTTCTCTACTCAAAAACTTGAATCAAATCCTGATTCACAATGTCCAGCTCCATCAGCAAAGTGCAATTAGATGGATGCAATTTCCCTTTCCTCTGTGGAAAGGTGACTGGGATTGAAGGTAATCTTATTAAAAGAATTATTTCCTCTTCCTCCTAAACTGAGTGATGTTAACCTGGATATTTTTGAGGAATTATAGATAGTTCAGTTGTTATTAAGACTGGAGGAGTTCTTTGTTCAGATAAGAATTCTGTAAACCAGTGTGGACTATATTTTACTGTTAGTTAAAGTTCACAATTTATATATTAATATTTACCAGAATTAATCTTATGCACATAAATGGTCCTCCGTTTGAAGGAGTTACAAACTTTGTTTCTGAAGCTAATTATCTTTAGAGCTAATAGTTATTACTCATGTGGACAAATATAAGCAGAGGTGACATGTGCTTATGGGAACTCATGAAGGTGTGCGATGAGTGACAGTTGGAGAATCACCTCACATCGTAAGTGGATCTCAGGTCTTTGGGGCAGGGAAGATGGATGCCAAGAAACAGCAAGCAGCCTTCGGCAGGGAATGGCCAGATGTGTACTACAGAGAATACAGAGAAGCTGTCTGCTCCTCAGAGAGGGGTGTTGAGTAAGGTGGATACCATAGGGGTTGAGGTCCATTAGGTTAGTGCAGAGTTTTGGGTACCAGTGTGTGTGACAGAAGATGGGGGTGGGTGTTCCCAGTTGCAGGTTAGCCTCCCTCAGGTGTATGGAAAGCAAACTGCTTCATTGCATTTCCTCCTCCAGCGTCTCTCCCGTTGGTTCAGGACCTGTTCTTTGTGTTCTGCATCACACGTGGCACTGATAGTCCTTTCTGCTGTGCTCACGCACTTGGGCCCTGATGGTTTATCTGTCTGCCTGACTTTGCCTGTGGCCTGGCTTCCTCATGAGTCCCTGGTTGTCTCTGGAGGAGGAGAGTAAGAGTTACCTCCCGGAACTAGCGGTGACTTCTAATAAACAGTGTTTATAGAGCCTGAG
Organism: Petromus typicus; assembly: GCA_004026965.1. Taxonomy (NCBI): domain Eukaryota; kingdom Metazoa; phylum Chordata; class Mammalia; order Rodentia; family Petromuridae; genus Petromus; species Petromus typicus. The sequence goes on from PVIR01019815.1 coordinate 6,090, forward strand.
CATCGGTGGAGACTGTGCAACCTTTCAAGGAACTAAAATCTGGGGGAAAGATAAGGGAAAGCAAGCACAGCATGGGATCTTAAGATAAAAACCGTACAAATAAATAAAAGGGCTTTTCTTTATCACACATTAGCCATGATAAGTTCTGTGCTCTTAATTCCTTGAGTGCTGCGGGGTCATCTCTCCCGGCTGGTGGCACAGCGAGCCCGTTCCGGGGGTATTACTGTGTCTTCTCTCCATCTTAATGGACTTGGGGCTGCAGTCTCCAGACACTCTGGTGCTGTAGCCCAGGAAACGCTATCACCCCAGGGAGAAGCAGTTAGGAGGGGAAAAAAGAGACTTAACAAAATAACACAAGTCTCTAAGTGTTCTTTGTTGAAAAGACAGACTTACCTGGAATTTATTACCGCCCTTAAGCTCTGAGCTCTGCTGTACTTTGTCTCCATTCACTGCTTTGTCATTATTGCCAGTGTTATTCACATGCATCTCAAGAGCGGTAATGTTGATGGTTCACATGTTCATCTCTGCCAAGGCAATGGGAGGCAATGACAGGAGAACCTAGTGGGCTTCGGTTTGAGTCCTGACCCCATCTCAGGTTGACCATTAGTTCATGGGCCAAATATGTCATCTTTCTGAACCCTGGAATCCTCTTCTGTGAGCGAGGTTAATAGTATTTTGCCAACTGGCTGAAAATTAAGTGATACAATGTATTGAAAGGTCTTTGCATAGAACCTGGGACCCATTAAACCCAGATGTGGTTGGTTCTGATAACATTCTATTAGCAAAAGATATAAAGATACTTTTCTCTCTGCCATCTGCTCCATTTTATGTTTTAACCATACTTTTCAACGGCAAAAATGCATATAACATTCTACTAAATCTATTCTTGAAATGTGTATGACTGTGTGTGTGAGAGATATATCACAAGAGTAAGGGGATAGTCTAATTTTTCAAATACTGTGCTGTGGAAAATTTCTTTGAAAGTGTGTGACAATTTCTCATTTTTAATACTATATTTATTCTTGTAGTTTTTATTTGGATTTTGCATTGAGAGTAAAATGGTAATTTCTACTAGCCAAACTTCTCTTTCAAACCAGAGAAAGAAAAATATCTATTTATGAGTCAGGGGAGAAGCCATATATTCCAATCTACTGGATTTTCTTTTGCTTAGTTTTTAGTCCCTGATGGTTAAAAATTTGAAAAACTTCACTATTAATTTTGTTTCTCTTCTTTATTCCCTCTTTCAGCTCATCTTTCCCTTCCTTTCTTTAATTCTGTAAAAAATTAACAAAATGCCTTTCAAATAGAAAAATCAATTATGGTACTTTATCTGAGATGATTTCCACAAATGTTTATAAGCCTGCTAAAGCAGAACAAAATAATTCAGTATGCCCTCAAAGTGGTAAATATATCTGTCCCTTCTCAGAATTTAACAGTTTCCAATTTCTTCCTGCATGAAGTGGAAAAATCATCACTGAATACCTTTTTTTTCCTCTTTTCACTGAAGTTACTTTCTGAGATTCTTGACCAAGAGTTACATAAATTACCTATAAAATAACTGACTTCCCACTAAGTGGTTCAAGAACTTAACAAGTTTCAAAGGTAAAGAAACAGAATACTTTATTATAAAACTTAGAAAATAATTAAATATTATACATATATTTTGACTTTTCTCTATAATCCATGGTTTTATTCAACATTTTTCCTCAGAATTTTATCACTTACCCAGAGAGGCAAGTGAGAACACATAATAGGCTATTAATAAATTACTTTTCCATAAAATAATAAAATGATAATTATATAAAAACACAAATAACTTGCCATTGTTCAGAAGGCAAGGATGATGTGGTAGAAAGCCATTTTCTCCTCATTATAAAATGGCAGCCACTTGGGCCCAGGCCAAGTAGGTGGAGGAAAACCCCTAATCACTGTTTTTGTGAGCTTCAAGAACTTGTGGTTTTAATTCCCATGGGGATAAAGGATGCTGCTAAATTTAACAAACCACTGTCTGGTTGGTTGTGCTGAGATAGCTCATCTGTGTCTGAATTGAGACATTTTAAAGCCATAAAATAGAGTTACATTCATCCAAAAGGTTAAGGAATAGAGTAGCATTATCCAAATACGCCCTTTATAACCACTGCTACAAAACTTACAGGACAATCTTGTAAGCTACTTTGCTTTTGGCAAAACAGGGTGGTGATTTTCCAATTGAGGACAATTTTTAGCACATTAATGCCTATCAACTCTTGGTTTCTTATGACTGAAAATACTATTTGAAACATCGTAAAATATTCTTATTCATTAAAGGGTCTTGGCATATTGTGATTTATTCACAGTAAGGCAGCAAGAAGACCGATGGGTTTTTCTCTTGACACTGTTTTTTCCCCTGTTAACTAAATTTTAGGGCAAATTTAAACTTGTCAGTTGGTACGATAAAGCTGCAGACTGACGGTGGTCTGTGTGGGCCATTTATTAACTAGGGGCTTCTCTCCATCAAAGAGTTATTTTGCCATTTAGTTCTTCCTAGATTTTTACCAGAAATGAACAAACAAATCACCAATCCTCATTCCCAAAGAGCAGGCGCCAGGCTGCCCCATGCTGTTGTTCTGCGAGCACCAGATGCAATGAGGTTGATACCACGGGAAGGATATCATCATTTGTCTTTTCTACGAGCCCCCACCCGGCGTGACTTTCTAGACATGGCGATGTTAAATAGTTCGTGTTGTTCTCTCTTCAGCATATTCCTCGGACCACTCTTCAAGTTAATTTTAGTCTTGGAGACTCTATAGGCAGAATATATTTTAATCAACAAAACACACACACACACTAAATAAACGTAACATGAAGCTTGCCAGTCCAGCAGCAAGCACAACTGTGAGCACCATTTGTCACCCGCTGTAACTCCTGATTTGGGTTTCATAGTTTAGGGCAAAGTCCAAGCAATAGCCAAATACTCATCTTTGCTTGGGGATCTGTCCATTTCTGGTTGGACCCGAAGTCTCAGAATGTTTTCTTAAGAAAAAAAGATGTCTGAATCCTTTGAAGTTCAAGGAGAGGGAGAGAAGCCCGTCTCAGAACTGATGAGACTCTCAGTTTGTCAAATTATCAATTGACGTAGCTCAGAGTGACACATCACTTCTCTTGTATAACAGTGCAAATCAAAGTTTTCTGTTAAGTCAGATTTGTCATCGCTTGTCATGTTCAAGTGCTTCAGAGTACCTTGTGCTCCAGGGGATGACTGGGGAGATCAGGATCAGCTCTTCCTTGTGCAGGACTTACAGCACTGTTTCCCATAAAACTTGTGATTGCAGACACCATGCTGAGGAACCAGGTGGCACCAGCTGAAGAAATCTACACAGGATGGATCCTCTAAAAGGACAAAATACATTGAACACGTTAGCCAGTGCTCTTCAACTTTGTCTTCAGGTAAGGGTCTGTGGAACAAGGACTCTGGGACTGTGAATCTCAGCGAAATCTAAATGGGAAAAATGAGGCGCTAACATGGTCACATCCGTGGTTTCTTCTCCCGAGTAACCTCCAAGCCACTGCAGCTGTAAGTGTCAGGAAGCTCCCTAGAGCGGCACTTCAGGAATCCCGGGCGGGGTGGGGGTTGTTAAATCCCTGGTTCTGAGTAAGAAGGTCTAGAGTCAGAGCTGCAGTTCTGAAAATGACCCAACGATGTTACAGATCAACAGTAAGCTGGGAACTTAATGTATTAGAAAGCACTTGGACATAGGAGGGTTTAGCTCAGAATCCTGGCCAGTTCTCAAAAATGGTGACTTAGTTTCTGTGCTTTCTAATTTCCTTGGCTGCTTAGGGAATATGACCTATGTGTTTTCCCATTAGAAGCAGGACATTGTACATCTGAGATTCCTATGAGCAATAGTATATACAATTTTACTTACATAAATGCATAATGTAGGAGGCAAGGTCCGTAAATGTATTCTATCTTTAAAGCAGATTTTTACTTTGAAAACATTTAGGAGTCTGCTGTTCACAGAAAAGCACTTCCACTACATCCTCCCCCTGGCAGCCACCCTTCAGTGCCACCTCATGTCACTTGGATGTGGGTCTTGGCAATGCTTCTACTTTTGCTCCATCTCACAGGAGCCCCAGTGACCCTCCGGGCACACTCATTACAGCGCAGGGTCTGGCTCCCCACCTCGCTGACCTCGTCTTCCTTTTCCACCCCAGCCAGCCATGCCAGTAAGGGCATGTTTTCATTTCTGTGCTAGGAACATTTTTCCTAAAGACCTTAGGCTAGATTCTTCTTCCTTCAAGTTTGTACTCAAAGGCCTTTTTTTCCTTGGTTCCATTTGTCCTCCAAACATGCGGAGATCTTGAGAGCAGGGACCCTGTCAACTTTTTTCATTGTTTCACTCTCAAAAGAACCAAACTGTGTCAAATGTCATCATTCCCTTAAATCTCATTATTCCCTTTCCAGGCATTTCTGGGCATATTTAAAGGTAGGGTTTGGAGAATTTGCTGGCTGGTTTAGTAAAGGATATGCAGATAGGGAAAATCCTAAAAAGTGTCTGATGTAATGGTCATGTTCTCCGAAACAGGTACTCTTATCTTAAGATAGACACCAGGAAATTGAGTTCGCCAATGAGAAAAAGATCTGGCATACTAGTTGTACAGTGTCTGATATTTTAATCAGTTAAGCATGTAGCTCTATCTGTTTCCTTTAGAGTGTAGGGATTATTTTACAGATAAATGAGAGTACAGGAAAGTAAACCCCAACCACTGGAACCATGCTCCTAACCTCAGTGGTTTTTGTATATTCACCCCTCTGAAGAATACTGGGCTTTTGCCAGGAAGTGGAAATGAGGAGTAGCAGGGTATTAGTGTAAATAGTGTCATATAATAATCAGTGAGATGAGTGTCTACTGGAATCATCCTCCTTTACCTGTAAATAGAAGTCAGCTCAGGTGCAGTATATATAAACAGGCGCAGTATGATTGGCTCAATCTTCAAAATCCACCCTCTTTTCTAATCACCCCTGTTAGTGGTACCTCTTCCCATCTGTCCCTGATACTCTGCAGGTGCCTCTTGCCAGGCAGTGTGCACTCTATGCACCTGTCAGTGACCTTCCCCCAGGCCGGATCCTGTGGCTCTCTTCCCCCAAGCTTGTATCTAATGCTTGTATCTAATGCAGGCATGCATCTGAAGTCTGTACAATGGCAGGCAAGGCCCTCGGAACCACCTCTTTCCGCTCGTCCAGCATCTTATTATTCCTTCCTTGTTGATCATCATCATTCTCTGGAAACTCGTTTTCCTCCCTCACCATTTGTTCTTTCTGAATGTTTTCATTTCCTAATGCATATTTGATTGCTTTATTTCTATTGAATAACATCAAAATAAGTTTGTCATGAAAGTACTGAATATTAGAAACTGAATTACAATAGTCTTTCAGGGATATAGATTCAAATCTATCTTCATGATTTCAGAGTCCTAGATGCAAGATTCCTTAACTGTCAGCCTGGTCACCCTGATTTGATCTTACTCGTCTGCATCAAGATACAGGATACAAACATCTAGTTAGAAATCATTTTTCCAGGCTCAGAATACATATGATGAAATCCTAAGGATGGTGGTCTAATGGTGCAGAATGAAGGTGTCCTTCGTGGGAGGGAGGGAGAGAGCCTGTGGGATGGGAAACCTGCTTGGCTAGAAATTGGGATGATGCCAAGCCTGGTAGGAGGGTCTTCTCCAGTGTCAGTGACTGTACTCTAACTTCCTGTCTGCAAGCCCCACAGTGCCTGGCCTGCAGTGGTGGGACTGGAGAGCACTGAAAACTGCACCTGTGCTGACATCTTCTTATTATCTCCTGGAAATGCATGAAAACAGCTTTCCTGCTCAGTGATAGGGGAGGCACGTGACTTTCCTTATCCTTGGGACAGGGATGGGAAAAAAATATCCCCTTCAGTAGACTATAGGCCACATTCTTGGCTAGCAAAAATATTTGCCACCTTTATTTTCCCTCTCAGGTCATATATTCCCATGGTCTCTGTCAGACTCACAGGTGGTGATATTTTCCTCCTCCTGTCACTTATGAACAGCAGCCTGCTGGGCTATATATTTGATCCCTAAGGCAGGGGCCTAAGGATGGATCAAAGATGCTACTGACTCTGACTAACACAGAGGACCCCACGGGGTTTACAGAGCTCTAATTCACACACTCGTGCATGTTTGCACCGGAAGCATGCTGAGCAGCCCTTACATGGATCACCACTCTTCATGTATATGCCATTGACACACCTACCCAGGAGGAACTGGCCTGAGACAGCCGAGGGGGCTGCATTTTTCTTCAGCTGACCCTTTGTACAGATATAGATTCCTGGTGATGATAGCGGGTGTGGGGTGGGGGGAGAAGGTCACCTCTTCCTAAATTCCTGCATCCCATGTTTTTTCATCTTTGTGATCCTCAGATATCATGAAAATTGATGCCTCAACTCTAAAGCTAGGAAGTAAATCACCACAGAGATGTAGATAGGGCAGATTGCATGAGTGATCCCACTCAACGCCAGTGCAAAACTGGGTGAGAGATTGTACAGCCCCTTGGTTTCCTGATGTTGGATTTGTTTAAAGAGTGGTACTGTTTAGTCTGATAATCTAATTTCCCATGAGTACTCACTGCCACTGTAGTCCTTGTCCAATGTACTGGCTGGGAGCTAACTGTCTCCTCAAAGCACAAGGTCTTTAAGGCGACTGTGCACTCACATCTCCTCTGATTAGTATCATCTCAGACCCACTGGCACGATGCCCATTTCTCACTTTCAGAGAATGAAGGGGCCCTACGGCCTTCACACTTTAGAACTGTTCCCTGGACAAATCTAGGGAACTTCATCTTCCACTCACTCTCTCAGAGTAGTAAGCAAGAGCTCCTTACCTCTCTTTTCAGGGGCTGGACAGAAGTTGGTATTGCAGGCTCGGAGCACGGGAGGCTTCTGCTGGAGCAGGCAGCTGGCGGAGGGGCGGCCCTGCTGGACGCAGTGGACTGAGCGGGTCTGGATGCCACCGCCGCAGGTTACTGTACACTGCAGGAGAGAGAAGGGCATGAGAATGCACAGCTGGATGGTGTCCTTCCTGAGGCTGGTGAATTCACAGAACAGGACCAAGATGCCTGTCAGTGCAGCAATCAGGCTAGAGCCAAGCACAGGTGCGTCACATCTACCATGATACGTGGGAGCCGCTGGGTCTGATCAGAACATCTTAGGCTAATGCTGTGTAGCCCAAGAGCATGTCTCTAAATTCAGTGACTCATAGAGAAGAGAAGGTCCAGAAGCAGACCTACGAAGGCAGAAACACCCAGCACAGCTAGGGAGTGAAGCACACTATTTAAAGAACTTCAGAGACTCTGGAATGGTGCTGCAGGTGCCCAGCCGAATTCTGGGTACCTCCTAAAACTCACTGATTCCGTGTCAAGCTGTAAAAGTTATCAGGGCAGAGTGTAGCTTTTCAAATGGATTTGTCTTCAAAATTCAGCATTCTTTTTGGACCAGTTCCATTACCTGGCCTGATATGTGGGAGGGACAGACAAAAAGTAAGTTGAGAAGGGAAGAGTATGCATTGGGGATTAGCCCAAATAGCATTGTAGGATTGTCCTGAGCGCATTGTCAGGCTCCCAGGGTACCTGTGCCCGAGGCTGCACTGTTATCTAAGCAGAATTACACAAACTCGAGTTGTTCAGTGCGTGGCCAAGTCCAGGGCTGTGAAGAGCCATGTACCATGTGTTGGCAGAAAGGACCCTTGAGACCTTCGATTCACAAGCACATGCTGTCCTTCCAAGCTACCGAAGTTCCACCCCCGTTTGCTCAGACATCTCAGGAGCCAAAATATGGCTTAAATTCCCTGTGGCTCAATGACCCTTAGCCGTTTTTGCTCCAAAGTACCTACCGAGGATTAAAGAAGCAAATATATGCAAAAGCCCGAGCCGAGGACATGGAAATGGCAAGGATCAGTGGGATAGTATTGTTCAGAAACATGGTGAGGAGCAGCGTCTCTAACCCGGGGCAGCAACACCTGCAGCAGATCACAACAGGCCTGGTGCTTTGCTGTCATTACCTCATTAGTTTAGGAAAAGCCAAAACTCAGCTCTGAGTGACATTGTTCCAAATTCCCAGAAGGGAAAATAAGGTTGAGAGAGTGAACAACCCGTGTAGGGCCGCTGCCGCCTTCTTGTTGAGCAGGGCGTGGTGGGCTCCTGGGCTTTTTTTTTTTTTTTTTGCACCTCAATGAAATAACCTCCTAATCTGTGTCCACTCACCTGTTGCCATGGCGACGTGTACCATCCTGGTGACAAGTTGTACGCTGGACAAGCCCTGTGGCTGCATGGTTCTTCCAACTCCAAGTTTGGCTTCTTAATGTTGCGGCATCTGCGCTCTGGGAAAGTGACCAGCTTCCCCTGGAAGGTCTTCTCGCTGCACTGCAACTCCCGCCGCCTCACACCCAGGCCGCAGGTTGTAGAGCACTAGGAGCCGAGAACACAGCCTCAGTGTCCTCAGCAGCACAACCCATGCACCGCGCAAGCCAGGAGGCGAAGAAGGGGCACAGGGCCGCTTCCCTCACACTGACGGAGGCTAGGGCAGCAGAGCCCAGTAGCGCAATACAAAAGGTCAAGAGAGAGGCAAAGTTGCAGAGGATGAGACCTGGGCCTGTGCAGGCAGGGAGCTGAGCCACGGTAAGCGATGGCTCAGGAGATTACTATGTCGGAAGAGCCCATACCACTCATGAGTAGGTTAGGGTGTCTCTGTCCTCACCACACAGGTGGAATAAAAGGCCCTGCGTGGCGTCCCTCCACTGATCCTTTCCTTGTGCTTCTCTCCAGACCTCACTGGTCACTATAGTAGACTCTGGCAAGTCTCCCAAACCCTCAAAGGCATCTTCCCTCTTTCTGTCCCCTTGGATCTGGCTTCTCCGCAGGCTTTGTGACTGCTGTGTCTGTAATGAATCCTTCCCTGCTGGGTACGTGTGCTTTGGCCTCATCCTGGCTCCTCCATGTGGGGAAGTGAGGTTTCTAGCCTGGCAACCACAGCTTTTGGTCCTGGCTGCAACAGTTTCCCTTAAGTGTTTAAGGTGTATGCCCTGTTCCATTTCCGAGGCAGGAGATGCGGTCCCAGACAAGAGCCTTTCCTGAAAGCTGGTTCTGATTAACCAGGGACGTTCCCAGAATGATGCCAACTTTGTCAACATCTGTTTCTTGACATGCCCTTTCTGATATTTTGTATCCCTTTCCCAAAGCATAGGCTGGCAGTCATCATCGTCTGCTGTAGGAAGCACCTGCTATGTGAGTGCAACAGACAGGAGGGTAAGAGGTGCCCTGAGCATGAGAAATATGAACTCCTACCTCACTCCACGAGGAGGCGACCCACTGCAGCCGGTTGTTTTTGGGGCATCGGCCCAGCACACAGCCTTCCTGTGCCTCAGGTCTAGGGCTGCTGCTGCAGCGGCCGTCAGGGAGGATCTCTGTGGCAGAACTCTTGCACTGGACCTCACGCCGCCTTACTCCACGCCCGCAGGTTTTGGAACACTTAAAGAAACGAAATGCTCTTTTTAAACATTTAAGCAACATTTCCAACACAGTTCTCAGCAGCAGAAGAAATCCAGCTAGAGGGCAAGGAAAGACCGCAGCCAGGGTCACCCTGGGTCTGAGGATGAGCTGTAGGTGTCATGAGATGGACTTAGGATATGGCTCACAGGGGATCCCATCCCTGCTGCAAGGTGGACTCGCACTAGTAAGGATGATGCTCCTGGCTCCAGCAAGGAGGGTGGTGCAGTCAGGACAGCCATGCTGGGCAGGGCCAGGGCTCCAGTTCTGCTCTCTGGCCCTGTGCGAACTACTGAGACATATCACATGTCTGGGAGTGGGTATATGTGACGAATGTTTTTGGTCAACAAGCAACTCTCACTCTTCTTTGACCTTTCATAGAACTCTGTGACATGGATAAAGAGCAAAGAATCACCTCACTTACAAACCTGCCATGGCTCCAGGCATGGGAAGCCATCTTGGCCTTGACAGGACAGAGGTGGCCTCAGCTTGCTCAGAGGACCAGTGTTAATTCTCACTCTTCCCATGCCGGGGCAGCGAGGCTTGAATGCACACAGGCGATGCCTGTGGTGGGATGGTGTCTCTCACACACGTCTGACGCTTAGATCGCTGCGGTCCTCATGAACCTAGGCACCGAGCTCAGTTGCCCCCCTATGGAACCCAGTTACACAACAGGTTGGGCTGCTGCCAGATCTGAGAATAAACTGCTCCATCTACCACCACTGTCTCACAGCCATGATTACTATTTCAATGAAATTCTCCTTTGATGCTTACAATTCTTTCTCAGAATGGCAAATTTTTCACATCAATTCTAGAAGGAATCAGTGCGTTACTGGAGCCTGTCTCTAAGGGAAGACCTTTTTAAGGATTTATTTCATAAATGGGGTGCAGATCCTCTAAAGGACATCTTTGGCTTTAATACCCAAATTTAAAAAAAAACACTCAAAATATCTGCATGTGAAACTGGAGATTAAACACCAGAAACTAGAGCTCTTTCTCTGAGACTCATTTTAGGGAGGCCAGTCTTAATTTCCTTCCACTCGCAAGCACCCTACTGACAGCTGATTCAAACAGTCCTTTAAATCACTCCTTTAGAAATTATAATTGCAAAATGGACAAACGAACAGACTCAAAACCCTATCCTACTTACCTTTACCCTCTCCTATAAGTGAATATATTCTTCATTTGGGGAAAAAAAACTCTAAACATTCTTAAAAGTAGTCTTTCCTCCTTGCGGCCCTTAGTCTTACCACAAAAACAGCAAGCCTTCTGAAGGGCAGGACAGACAGGGGCTAGTGCTGCCACCTCTGGTCAGCAGAGGTGGTGCAGGTGCGGTGTGAGGGCGTGATGCCCGCCGCCCCCCCCACCCCCAAAACCCGGATGTTTCTTCTTTCACGCGGAGGGAGCTTTGGGGTACATTTGCCTCTGCACATGTTCAACCCTGAAGTTCCCATCTCCCCTCCATGCTGTGACAAAAAGTCTTTTAGGAGCAAATTTGGACCCAGTTGAGAAATACCTGAGAAGGAGTTTCTAATTTGTGAATAATGCAGGAAGTGGGGCGTTCTATGCCTTCGACCTCCTGTTACTACAATCGCTGAAGTCTGTGAGGACAGAAAACTCCACGCCCAGCTCCTCTCTGCTCATTTAACTCTACTCCGCTCCTGTAGGAGCAGGAGTTGTATTTCCCTTATATGCCTCATTCTTAGGTCCATCTTCTCAGTGCCGGGACATGTACAATCCCTCTCTAGCTGAACCCAACGGCACTCCCCACGTGGCCCCCACATGAGCTGGTGGATTAAGCCCCGGCACTGGGGGCCTAGACTACAGGTCTCAGGAAAAAGCACCCGCGGAAATGCAGATCCCCAGGCCCGAGTTGATCAGCGGGAGCATTTTACATCCCTTGTCCCACCAGGTCAGGGTGCGACCCACTTACCTGAGACCAGGGCCCCGGGCTCCATGCCGGAGGGCAGGCGTGGCTGTTGCAGACCTGGACCTGCGTAGGCGTGCTCACCGGGCAGAGAGAGTGCGGCACAGCCGCCGCCTCCTGGAAGGGCTGCTTCTGCACGCACTGGACCTTCCGGCTCTGCTGGCCCCCAGCGCACGACCTGCTGCACGCGTTCCATTCGCCGGGCAGCCAACTGTTAGTGAAAAATAAAACCACTTTCAGTGAGCCCAGACTTGCACCGTCCCTTCTAAGGCAGTTACTACGAATGATGAACCACGGGGTGAAATCCCTCAGATCCTTCGTCAGACCATTAAGGGCAACTGGTTCTTTTATCTGTTGCTTTTATAGATTTTGAAACATACACAAATGTGCCTCTGTTAGGAAACATATTGAATCACTTCATAGTTGTAGGAAAAACATATTCCTGCTTCCTGCATGGGAGAAATACATGCTATTTTAATATATGAGCAATTAATTCAACCGATTTGCTAGTTTTCTTATTTATGTGTCAGGGCCTCTCCTAGGCACTGGGGTTGGAAAAATGAATGAGGAAGGTTGGTTTCCACACAGAAATCCACAACACGGTGAAAAGGTGTATGAACAAAAATACTTTCTAAGTGCTGGAATCACAAAAATGACACTAATGGAAGGGCATCAGTCTGGGGACTGTGGGGATGTATGCAAGAGAAACGGTCCAATTGCAGGCCGGCTACAGAGGGCGTTTCTTACTGCGTAGTTTCCCAAACTGCGTTTTTTTGAGACAGGGTCTCACTTTGTAGTTCAGCCTGGCCCTGAACTCACTATGTACCCCAGGCCAGCCTTGAACTCAGCAATCCTCCTGCCTCTGCCTCCTGAGTGCTGGGATTACAGGAGTGAGGCACCATGCCCAGAATTCCAATCTGCTTTTCTTACTGGTCATACCATTTGCCAATGGATTAGACATCTAACTTTTAATTATTGATGCAAACATTAGCAGACCAGTTTTTTCAGTTACTTAAGACTTGCCATATATTTGGATGGTCATCAATGGAAACTATTAATCCTTTTTTTTTTTTTTTGAGACAGGGTCTCGCTTTGTAGTTCAGGCTGGCCCTGAGCTCAGCCTCAAACTCACATCACAGTAATCCCCCTGCCTCTGCCTCCCGGGTGCTGGGATTATAGGCCTGAACCACCACGCCCGGCACTGTGGTATGTGGTACTGGTTGCTGCTGGGTGTGAGTCTCCACACTCAGTATGGTATATGGTTACCGGGGATGGAACCCCGGTCCTTAAGCTTGGAAGACAGGTGCTGGGACCACTGAGCTAAACCCCCGGCCCCTATTAATCCTTTTTAATAACTACTTTTAAATCAATTTTGTTTTCTGCTTGAATGAAACTCATTAATCAGTAATAAAAAAGGAAAAAAGTAATATCAGATGTACTCGATACATATTTCTGTCAAGCAGCAATGCTTAAAGCTGATCATGGTGTACACAGCTCCTGTCATTTGAGGAAAATAAAACCAAATCAATGAGACCAATATATTTTTAGTATTACAACTTTTTCCTCTGGTTTTCCTCACAACACTCATGTGTGAAATTAAAGTTGAGAAAATTATGCACATAGGTTGTAGGGTTTTGTGTATCTTAATATACTTCATAGTCCATACTCTGCTGGTTAAAACAATGATTAGAACAATTCCTCATAGTTATATAATTCTGTACATCTTACAAGAGATAAAGAAAACATGGAATTATTGGTTTCAATATTTCCCTAAAATACTATTTTTTTACACTAATTTAAGTCTCTTTCCTTTATGTAATAAACATGATGAGCTGTATAAGCATTAAAAAGAGCCTAACACAGACTTTTCATATAGCACATATGTTTTTCCATGTTTGAGATTTAGGCTAATTCTCTTCCTAACCTCCTCTGTCCCTACTTCAGAGCTCATGCCCAATACAGTCCATTTTATCTCCAATTCTGTGGTCCTTAAACTTCTTCCAGTCTACTTGCTTATCCTTTTCTTCTGGTATATCCCTACGCAAGAATGGTCCTTTATAAAGAGCCCATTACCCCAGCAAGAAATACTAAGACATACATTAAAGATGGAGAAAAGAGGGATGGAACAGAAGATCCTACTTCTGTCACCACCTCTACTCTGCACAGCCCACAGGGGGCTGCTCTGCTTCTCACTGGCAAGTTTATTCTACATGAAATATCTTTTTCATCATAGTGAGTCATCAGGAAGTATAGGGAGAGGACTGTGTCTTTGGCGTCCGTCCTCACACGGAGGTACATGAAAATAAGGCCCCTTTCCTTGGCTGGCTGGGATAAGCAATGATGAGAAGACGGCTTGTGAGCAGCAGTTATCAGCCCAGTTTACTGGTGGTCTCTACACATACACAGTTACCCGCACCACCACAGAGGAGATTACTCCACGGGGTGTGTGTGTGTGTGAAAATTGCACCTTAGAGTCCTGAAAAAGTTCTGAGGTCTAGATATTTCTTGGCAAAGAGAAGGAGAATCTATAGGAACCTCCATCCCCATTTCTTTCTTCTTTTTGTGTAATTAATACAACTGGTTCCAAATCTTACGAGAAAAACTGAGTTGACAATTACACACACGGGACCGGTGGGTCGATGAAATCCAAGAGGATTATGAAAAATACACTATTAGTTACAAGGAAATAAAATCCATATATGTAAAGATTTTTTTAACATGATTGCATCACCATAACCCAAACACTACTTATTAAGATGATCTGAAACACTGGTGAATGAATGTGCCACTGCTTTAGAAGAAACTCTGTCCATTTATATAAAAGTACTTGGCAGAAGATAAGTCACATAAGAAGAGGCTGCAGTTGGCTGGGAAGTTTCTTCAAATTAGCATCCAACAATGGTGTGGCTAAATCCAACCCAAGAGCAGACCCACCGAATGCCCCAAGACCACCCGTGGCAGGGGTGTTGCCACTTGGCTTATGTCTCTATTTTTCATTTCGCTACTGTGTAATTTGCACTGGGGTTTCATGGTCTACATAGTATTATGATTTTTACATTCTTGGGCAACTTGCATAAAAGCTAAGCATACAGCTACATGTAAATTTAACTAATACAGCATTGTGTGTTATTTAAATATCTGTTTGATTCGGTTCTGAGATGTATTCAGAAATTTAAAGATGCCTTTGGGTCCCAAGCTGGCACTGTCAGAAGGTCAAGCAAGCTTCTGATGAAAGCTCACATTTTTCAAGGCATGATTCAGCCTCCAACCTCCTCCTTTCCATTTTCCTTCTAGGCACCGCATCTACTTTTAAACTACTTTCAATCAGAACTACCGACACTAGGCCTTTCATTATCTTATACCAACAGTAAAGGCATTGGAGAACCAATCCAAGCAGAAAGACATTTCCCCAGGACTTACTAGGCTGGGCAGGAGAAAGCGTTGCATATTTTGGGTTCAGTTGCTGGCTTGGTTCTTATATTGCAGAACGAAGAATTGACTTGAATATTTTGGTCTTGTAAGCAAACAGCCTTTATACTTTTGTAACCTAGTAAGACATGAGAAGTTACAAAGTGAAAATTACAAAATTACAACCAAAATTGAATTTGGTTTCCAAGTTTAGCTTCCGATGTACCAACATTCTGATACTCTTAAAATATGAAATCTAAATATTTTCAGAAAATACCCCTTCTCCCCTCATTACCAGGGATTAAACCTAGAGCCTGCCCATGGCATTATATTGCCAGGCTTTTTTTTAATCCATTAAGAGAGGGTCTCATCAAGTCTCTAAGTTGCCTATAGTAGGCTCAAACTTGTAATCTTCAGGCGTGCACCACCATCAGCAGCTGAAAACACTTCCTTTTGACTCAGCTATATCTAGTTTGAATTCTACTTATGCCTAAGTTAATAGATTTTGTGTTTTATTAATTTTCAAGACTGGGGTAGATTTTAATACCGTAAAGTAATAAATACCACTCTTTGAAAACAGAACAACTTAGGGAAATATCTCAGGAAGCATTACTTCATTTGCACACATCTAATGGAAAATGTTTCTCATAGAAAAACCAATAGCGAGCAGTGTGTGGAAACCTAAGGCTCCACTTTGCCATGAAGTATTTTATACTTCCGCAAAAGGATAATGTACTTGCACGAAGAGGCTGGACTCCGTGCACGTATTTCTACCTCAGCTAGGGCTGTTTTGCATGACTAGCACCTCTCTGTTGTTTTAGTGTCTATTTCAAAACTTCTATCAGAGGCATAATTTTTGCATGTCATCAGTTTTTACTTTAGCTTTTGAAATCAGAAAAGCTGCCTTTCCTCTGACCTGTTCTTATGTTATTTTCCCTTAAAATGGAGTCTGAGAAATGACAAAAGGTCAGTCTGGCTATAAGAATTAGCAACCAGGCCCCCTACCTCTTAGATTGGAGCAGTTTGGTTTATGGGAGCACAGATCAAAGCTGCACTGGAATTCTCCAGAGTTAATGGTGCATTTCCAGGGAACCTGCTCACCTGGGCCTTCTCCTGTGCCTGGTGCACACGAGGGCCTGCAAGTTATGTGAAGGGGCTGCTAAATCGAGGCGGGGAGGATTCCACAACTCGGTCCTCTGTTCACCCCTTGCCCAGATTTATCCCCCTGAGTAGAAAATACATCAGCTCTCTCCTTGCCAAGGCATTGTGCCCTTCCAGGAATACGGAGGGGGCATTGGAAATGTTCTCCATGAACAATGATGTGTGAGAAACTGCTCACCTTCTGAGACCAAGCAGAAAAGAGCAAGTGTCAGGATATGTCTCTATCGTGGTATCTGTTCACTAACAATAGTACAGAATGACTTATAGTTTGTGTGTGAGACTGCCAGGCATCTGTAGTTATATACACGCAGGAAAAAGATAGAATGATAGAGGCCAAAGTATTAACACTGGCCATTGCTGACTGAAGAATCAGAACAGGTGCTGTTTTTCTCCTTCATAGCACACTGGCCTTAACCAGAGCGGAAACCTGCCCTATTAGTATAATGCATTACTCTTCAGTTCTCTGTGTATGCGCGCACACATATGTATATTTCATTAAGTAGCATGTAGGCCTCATAGACATGAGAACCTCATTCTTGACCCTTGCTCCAGAAGGCCTGTGCACTTACTTAGTGGGATGAACCCAACAGGAAGGGTCACTGTTCCGGGCCCCTAATAGTAGAAAATGAGCCACAAACCTTCATGCTTTGATTTCATGGACCTGCAGCTGAAATTTCACCCCATCCCCCACAAGGTAAACTGACAACCTAAGGATGAGTAACATTTTCAATATCCCATAAATGCCCTTTTCCTGCTTATTAAGGTGGGGTGGCTGGTCCCATATTTATCTCATTTCCTGCCTAGCAGCTCACTGACTTCACACAGGCTGGAGTCTTCCCACTGAGTGTTCTTACACTTCTTCACCCACCTACCCAAGTCCCAGAGGGAGGCTTCTATGGACATAGCCAGTAGTGGGGGAAACCAAACTATAACCCAAACATCGTATGGATATTTAGAGACGTAACTATGTGCTTGTGTTTATAAGTTTATAAATAAATGCACTTTGTCTAAGTTTCTGATGTGCAACATTTTGCTTTTGGTGGTCCTGGGGATTGAATCTGAGCTACAGCCCCAACACTTTATTTTTGGTTTTCAGGCAGGATCTTACTCAGTTGCCCAAACTGGCCTTGAACTTGGAATCCTCCTTCCTCCACCTCCAGAGATGTGCAACTTTTGTGCATTGGTTATGGCTGATTTGCACTTTGTGAGAATTGGCTGCTTTTTACATAGGAAAATCTCTGAATTGTACGAAATGTTCTTTTTGCAGAGATGGTTTCCATGACAGATGGTTCTCTGGTGGCTCGTCAGCACCACACAGTGTAACAGCAGTGCCCTGTGAATGGACTTGTTTTGGAAGAGACACCTTTGGGAGATAGAACCTGCAAAGTCACTACCTCCTCCACAGGAGACGGAGCAGGCGGACTGCACGGTGCTCCAGGTGTGCTGCTGCCTCCGGGGGGCCGCCTGCGTGAAGTTCGTGGTCTTGGGAAGGGCGTACTTCCAAGCTATCCCCGGGTTTTTGCCTTGCATTAGAATCTGGACAGTGTGAGATAAGAATCAGAGGTCAAAACAGAGGTCAGACCCTGGAATTCCACAAATCTTGTTACACATTTTAGAGATTCTCACATGCCATTTTTATCTTAAAGTCAGTTCAATTCTTTGTTCCCAAGTATGTTTTATGTTGATTTCAAGTTTTCCCATGACACTTGAAAACACACGCATTAAAGGATCAAAATTGTAATATAGATAGAGCAAAAAAATAATTATTATTTGTAATGAGCAAGGAATTTTCAGCTCTTGATCACACACGTACACACATGCACATTTTATACTACAAAGAAAGATACTTCTATTGCTGTATGAGTTTTAACTTTGATTTAAATTTGAAAGCCAACACAATATACACACATAATGGTATCTCACAGATAATAGGTCAAACTCCTATGTCTATTTTTATGATCACCCTGGGCCACATCTATTCTCTGTCCTGAGCACCAGTAGAAACTGAGTCTGTGGGCAGTACTCCAGAAACCATGGGACACCAAGCAGGGATCCAGGTCCTCAGCCCGAGAAGCCAAATGGTTTCTAATGAAATTTCTGAAGGGAATTTTCCCAAAGAGTATGTGTCTAGTGACTGTATCCTAGGCTGGGAAGGTAAGAATAAAAGTAGAATCATAAATTGGTAATGTCTATACAGGAACAGATTACAGATTTAACCTCGACCAGTCAAGAACTCAGTAGAACTCTGACCCCTATTTAGACTCTGACTAGAAATAAAAGAGCAACCTATGTTAGGCACTTCCCAGGTGCCGGGCACTCTCCTGGGCCTTTCCTGTGCATTATCTCGAAAGATTTTTCGTACAGCTACGATGAGGCTGCCTCCTTTCTGACTGAAAAAGAGGGGTGTGGAATGTGTGCAATATCACACATTCCCAGTGTGATCATTCCACATGTGACTAGGGTGTGAGCTTAAACAAGATTTCCCCAAGTGTGGTTAACCGGGGATCGAACCCTGGTCCTTGCACTTGTAAGACAGGTGCCAGAACCACTGAGCCAAATCCCCAGCCCTGATGCCCCCTTTTCTTAACTATTCTTCTTTTTCTTTCTTTCAGCCTCAAAGCATGAGTATAAATAACTGGTTTCCTCCCAACCCAGGCCTCGTGGAAAGTTCTTTACCACCAGAACTGGGCATTCACATCCAAGAGGCAAGGCAAATTGCTAGTTAAAAACAGAAGCCCGTGGCTTGGTCTCTGTCTGGGGGGAATCTTACCTCAACTAGAGTTGGGAGAGTGGCAGCTGTTCAAGGACCAGCACCATCCAGACTACTCTTCAGGATACTACCAACTGGTTTCTACTTTGTTACTAGTTTAAATGTCTCCAGGGATATTATGGTAACTCTTTAAGATTTCATGTGGCTATCAGGGCCACATTTTGGTGCCTCCCAGAATTAAGTAAAATGTTAAATCCCTGTTCCTTGCACCTCATCCAAAACAAAACCAAAATACCACAGGCAGCACCACTGAAATGGATGGATGTCAATTCTCGTCAGTTGTCAATGCAAATCCTTTCACCACTGATCCTAGGAATCTTAGTTTTAAGGATCTCTTCAGTCTTCTCATAATTTTGCTGCTAAGTCATACAGCAGTTCTTGGAATCTCATGTTTGATTTAACATTTTCATATTCAGAATAAATATGCTGCCCTTGCTTGGTATCCTGCAGTGTTTCCATTAATGTTTTTGTGTGGTGTTAAATAAACATGAGTATATTAGCATCTTACATATGATCAAACTAGAATTGTGAGAGTCGTCTCACATTCAGAAGATAATCTCACTTTAATTTCTCTTTCAGTTAAAGCCGTTATCACAAAGGTAACACTTCTGGTTGCTATTTTCTTTGTGCACCAGGAATGCAGAAGTCTTGTAGGGGAGGAAACAAGGCCACGCGCCACACTTATATGTATGATGGTAATGAGCAGGTGGAATACATGAGCGTCACCGTGAGCTCAGGGAGAAGGAGGGGGTGATATTCCAGTGTGGTACAGTCAGGTCACACAGGAGGACAAATTTCTCAGCAAGTGTTCCCTCCAATTTCTGAAGCCACGCAACACCCACCCCCACCACTATAAACTGCATCCTAATTTCTATCAAATAGGGAGCTATGTTATCATTACAAATGTAAAGGAAATGCAAAAGAATATTAGTTTTTGCCTTGTGAGCTTCCAAGACTTACGTTCTGGTGACTTAAGAGTGGCTTGAATAAATTTTCCAACACCCCTACACTCTATTCCATCTTTTGGAGCCCAAGCCATACCTTGGACCTGGTCTCACTGCAAACATTTTTAAATATTTGGGTAAAGAAGACAGATGCACTTATGAGAAAAATCAGCCTGAAGATAAAGGTGTCATTACTGTTAAATACAGAGAGTCAAGCCATTGAGTTTCTCCAGACCTTTCAGCAAGTCAACCCTAAAAAATCATTAATGCTACCAAGATGAAGAGTCTGATATAATATTCCATCATGAAACCTGTTCTCCAGTCTGTACCAATAGACACCTCCTCCCCTTTGGCACTGGGATGTCCCGCGCTGGCTTCTAACACCACGTCCTTCACCATGTGCCACATTCCATTTTACTTCACCATGTCACTCTAACTGCCCCATCTTCTGAGCCTCACTGAAACTTCCGATCTAGTGGCTCATCCCTGTAGTGTCATCATGCTATCATCTCTCTCATCCTAAGACAAGACATTATCTTAATTCTGTACATCCCTCTACCTCATGTCCTATTTCTCCGTTTCCCTCTGTAACAGCATAAAAAGCCCCTAGGTGGTTTTTACTTTGTCTCCGTTTCCTTATTTTCCCCATGGTCTTTCTCAGATCTTCCTCCTCATCATGCCTTTGAAATTGCCCAAGGGTAGCTTGTCACGCCAAATAATTACTTGTCCTCTTTGTTTTTAGTCAGTCACCAGCATTAAAGGGAGCTGAGCACCCCCTTTTCTTTGCCATCGGATCCTCCCGGTGGTTTTTTTCAACTTCACTGATCTTTATCCCTCCCTTCTCTCACCAGCTCCTCTTTGTGTCATGTCTATACAATAATGTTCAAGTGGCCTTCAGCTCATCAATTAAACTCATCCACGTGGGGTGAATGGCTCCCATAAGGGACGGACAGTGTAGGGAAGGCCTGGCCTCTGGCCCTCCTGTTCCCCAATTCAGCTGCCTCGGGGCCCACACTTCAAAGTGTGAAAGTACATCCAAGTGCACGCTGACCTTGCCGTCATACTCCCTGCCCACCCGAAGGCCGCTCCTCCCTCAGCGCTCTCCATCCTTCCCGCTGCTCAGGCCAGCGTGTAATCTTAGAATCACCTGGCACTCTTTCTTTTGTTCACAGTCTACATGGAGTCGGCCAGGAAACCGTCCATCTCTACTTTCATCTGACTTGGTTCTTATCACCTGTTACTGCCGATGCTGTCCCATTTCTTCTGACTTCCATGGTGACGATAACAACCGTGAGAAATACACTCGAGGCAGGAGGAAAAAAATCACATCCTCCAAAGAAGACAAACAGAACCCCAGGTAAAAATCAGCCAGTGACGGATACTTAACAGCTTCGGCACCGAATGCTTCAGCAAGTGCAAGGGGGAAATCTGGTCATGCTGTGACATTATACAGTCATGTGACCACCTATCGGAGCCATGGTCCCTGTAACTTAATTAACAAAGTATCTCAGTAACAACCGGACCCAAGAAGCCACAAAATAATGAAAATGACTTGTGTCTTCTTGAGGTTTATTCGATTCCTCACCGAGGGACAAATGCTTTGTGGTATGTTCCACCTCCCTTCCCTTATAATGGAAAGGAAAATCTAAAAGATCCTAAGAAAAGTAAAATGCTTGAGCTAAGAGAAAGAACAACATTGAAAAGAATATTTAAAGCAACAGGGGAACTCAGCCACTTCGTAAGTGTCAAGTAATAAGGGATTTTAATGAATCGGGCCAAAATGCAAATAAAATGCCCCCGGAAGCTGCAACTTTAAATTAATAACTCACAAGACATACAGCAGGAGGGTGTGTGTTCTATGAGTGTGACAGGCAGTAGCTTCTGCACCACATCATTCAGGTTCATTTGTTGAACACATTCAGTGAATGTAGGGACAGGTAAAAGCCCCTCAGCTTCACAGGGTGCGATGGCCAAAGCCCGCCTTTAATGGCTCCATGGCTGTAATTCACACCTAGAGTTTCATGTGTAATAATAGGAAGAAAGACAGTTTCTGCAGAAATCTGCCTTAAGAATTTATTTTAGCAGCATTTCATGAAAGCCTCTTAAAGGAAGAATTAAAACAATATGCACCAAAGCCAACTATGTGAAAAATGAGAATGCATTAATTATGATTCTGTTTCATTTGATTCTCAATGTAAGATATCCATCCTTTTCTCTAGCCTGTATTTTCCCCCTTTATTGAGCTTATCAGTACATTTTAGGCATACATTATGATCATATTCATCACTGAGACTTTGTGCTTGGACATGATATACCCTGATTCTTATTTCTTCCCATTCTCCTGTGCTTCCTTCAACCACCCTATATACAGAAGCTTTGTTTGTGTTTTTCCTTTTTACCATCAAATTTTTTCTTTCCCTTTACTTTCCCTTGCCCCCTCTCAGTCCCCCTCCCTTTTGAACGTTTTCTTCCTATTTCACAGTATCTACCATACGTTCTGGACCTCATTTACACTTTTAGTTTCTCATATTAGAGAAACAATACTATATTTATACATCTGTGTCCTATTTATTTTACTTCTTAGTATGGTCTTGAGGTTCAGCCATTTAGCTATAAATGCCTGAAGTTTTCTTTATGGCTGCATAGCACTCCATTTTATAGAAAAACCACATCTTCTTTATCCTCTCACCAGTCGAAGGGCTTTTGGGCTGTTTCCAAGATTTAGCTGTAACAAACTGTGCCACTATAAACATGGGTGCACGCATGTTGCTTTTTACTCTACAATGAGGAAGCAGGTACCACGAGCAGAGTATGTAGCAGTTACCATCTCTCTTACTACCTCATGCTTCCAAACAGGTTGTCCTCTGGAAATAAGACTATGTGCCTGGAGAACAGAATCTCTGTGGGTCTCTTCTATTCTCACACAGACTGAACCAGGTCAAAGACACCAACTCTGTCCTCAGGAATGGCCAAATAATTTGTAGGCCTCATGCATGACAAAATTTATCACAGCAGAAGAGGGCCTTCTGGGAACAAACTTCTGAGTACAACTTTATAATAATGTCACAGTCATGAAACCTCACAATCTACACTTAAAGTCCACAATGTTCTCTCCTGTATCAACTGTAAGACACAATTCATAATTTCTCAAATTCTAAAGGGCACTATGTCTGTGTCTTCATGGATAGACTTTGTAATACAATTTGGTGGCTTTGTTTATACTGAAGTAGCTCGTGGCACTGTCACCATCACTGTAACCACAGACAACTCTCTCACTGTGAGGCAGGGGCCTTGGAGAGAGGGGTGGACGCAGAGGGAGTCCAGCTTTCCGAGAGGGGTGCTGAAGACTCGTCTCAGAAAGTGTGTGACTTCAGTGTGACAGAACCCACCGCTCCCATCCTTGTGAAAACCTTCCCGGTAACCTCAGCAGCAATAGTCGGTTGCTCTTCTCAGCACTTTTGGAGAAAACAAACTGGTTCCAGGGTCACTACATCCTTGCCACTAAGACACATCATAAGAATGGTGTGTGTGTGTGGTGTGTGTGTGTGTGTGTGTGTGTGTGTGTCCAGAAAATGAATTCAGGGTCTCCGGAGGTAAACTATTACCTTTTTAAAAATTCTTTTTGAATTTTGAGACAGTCTCATTATATCCCTCAGTTACCCAAGCTGGGCTTGAACTTGCAATCCTCTTGCCTCAGCCTGCCTGGAGAGCTGGAAGTACCAGCATGTGCCACAGCACCCCACTGCAATAATACCACTTTTGAACCACCTCACATTGCACGTCAGACTATCCATACACCCGAGCTGTTAAATGCACAAATTTGGAAAGACCACCAGTGATTCAGTCTACTTAACTGGCTTTAGTTCCAAGAATTTTCCAGCCAACTGGCACTGGGTCACTAATTTACAGCTGGCAAGCACCTCCGTAAATGCTTCCAGGTCCTCAGCAGAACTGTTTAATGTCTACCTTTAACACACGAACCACCTGACTTCAGACACAACACTCAGCAGCTTCTGACCGCAGGGTGCAGAGTTATAAAATTTACAGCTTCTTAAGCTAGAAAACCACAAACCGGGCTGGAACCTACCAACTTCCCGCCGAAGGAGGGGGAGGCAGTTTCTGCCTAGGGTACTCAGAGTTAAAACAAAAGACACACAGCAGTCAGAGCCACACACCTTTCTTTCACAGTTAAAACTCCAAATTCCTTCGACCAGCTTTGTATTTGCTTCATTATTTGTTTTTAAAAAGAAACTGTCCTAATTTTCCACTGCAAGTCAGAGTTTGTGAAGACTAGCTTTTTATGTAACACATGCTGAAAAACGTGCTCATCTCCCTGAATGTATCCGATTGCTCTACAAATAACACGAGCAATTGGTGTTGAAGGTTTTCTGTGTGCCAGGCAAAGCACAGAGTATGCGTTCTCTCACTTAACTCCCATCCTGGTATCCGGACAGGGCTCCGTCAGCGCTCCCCTCTCACAGCTCCGAGGTCACAGCGCTGTATGCAGCAGCACCGGACCAAACTCTGGGACCTCCTGACTTTCCCAGCTCGGCTCAGACACTGTCTAGGATTTTAATTGAAACTGTTAAAAACCCTGTTCTCTCTTGGAAAGATTTTATCGCTGGGTGCAACATGCCAAAACATGTGTTTCCTGATACTGTGTCCGAGCCTGAGAGCTGTATTTCTTTCGTAGGTTATTATCTAATACAGGCACAGGTAATTCTTAATCTCTTTGATCCATTTTCCCCTGCAATTGTTTAAATGTTTTAATTTCACTGCTGTTGGAGTGACTGAAACACAATAGATTTTATTGATTGGTCTTTCCTTGACAAATCTCCAACTGCGCCATATGTTACACGTCTCAGAGAAGGAGTCTCTTGGTGCAGATTTGTGTTTTTGTAAGTTCATGTGGTTTTTGGAATCCTTTGTGGTGTTAAAATTCAGCCAGATTTCTTGCTTTGCTCTTGTTTGCTTCAAAGCTCAAAGAACATGACCAGGTATCATCACTGCTATGATGTGTGAGTGTGCAAGACTCGACAAGTGACAGCAGCATCAAGTCCTGGTCAGGGTCCCGGAACTGCGTCGGCAAAGCAGTTCAAAGGTGTGGCTCATACGCCGAACCTCCACTGTGCTCTCATCCGACTCGGCAACATTCCTCAGGGAACGGTGTTTTCCAGTCCATGATGGAGTATTTGCTAGGAGTTAACCAGGGGCCCTGACTTCAAACAGTGAACGGCCATCTCTAGACAAATGACATGCCATCGCGGAAACTCCACAGGATCATCCTCGCTTGTCTCTGTTCTATCTCATCTGTTCTGAATTAATTCCTCATTACTTCCTTGCCTCCTCAGTATTTTGTGTCTTCACTCAGCCCAAGCTACTTGGCCCATCTCCTTCCCCTGCACTGATCTTATCTGGAGACACATCTCTACTCACTCTGGCCCCTGCACCTTGGGGAGAATTCAGCCCGCAAGGTTTCCAGGAGGGAGCTAGATGAGAAGGTAATGAACACTTTGTCAACAGCGCTCGCACACTGTCATCTCAGTGATCAATGTGCCTGTCCACCTGGTCCCCGGCCACCCCATCATCTCTTTTTGCCAGGGAATGGAAGAAGTTGTTTATTACAGTAATTTTCTTT
>PVIR01019816.1:0-31329 GCA_004026965.1 Petromus typicus
AACAATACTGGGTGTGGAGACCCACACCCAGCAGCAACCAGTACCACATACCACAGTGCCGGGCGTGGTGGCTCACGCCTGTAGTCCCAGCACTCGGGAGGCAGAGGCAGGAGGATTGTGATGTGAGTTTGAGGCTGAGCTCAGGGCCAGCCTGAACCACAAAGCGAGACCCTGTCTCCAAAAACCTAAAAAAAAAAAAGATACATTTTCCCACTTCTTTCTGGCCTTTGTGGTTTTATACGAGAAACTTGCTGTCCCTCAAATTGTTTTTTTGTTATAGAAACCTCCCTCTTTCTTTCTTTCTCTTTCTCACTTTTTAAATTGTCCTCTGGCTCCTTTTTGGAAATTAGATGTCGCTGTGCCAGGAACATGGTGGAGGTCTAACGGGTGAGTGATTCTGGAAGATCGTCCTGTTCCAGTCAGGCCTCCACATGACTGTGCCCTGGCTGAGAGGTCGGCCGCACTTTCCTGAGAGACCCTGAGGCAGAACCACCCAGGCAATTCCTGAGCCACAAGAAGCATGAGTGAACAGCTTCATATTTGAAGTCACTAGGTTTTGAAGTAATTTATTATGCAGCAATAAATGACTAGTGCAAAATCCCATGAATTAAATCAGTGTCCCACAAAGTAATTACACATACGATATAGCAGATACAGGTGTTAGGAGAATACATAGTGTATGTTTAAATTAAAAAAAATTTAACAGTTAAAAAACACATTACTATTAACCCCCCATCAAAATATTCTTTCCTTGCTTGGATAAACTTATCCTATCATCCTTGCCATTTTCTGAATTAGTTCTGGAAGTCTTTTGTGAGTGTCTTTATGAGGTATGATAAAAACAAATACAGTGACTATTGCTGCTGAATACCATCCAATGGAAAAGTGGCCTTGTAAAAACCTTACAGTGGGTTCTTATCTACCTTATGCACCAGATCTGGCACTGTACAATTTCACTAGGAAACTGATAGGAAACTGATAATTATAAAGACCTTCTATGTTCCAGGCCTTAGTAGGCATGAGAAATATAAAAATAATTGGATAGGGTATCATCTTTATGGGGTGGTGATACAAGAATTCTGCAAAAGTTTCCTGGTAATATCAGGAAAAATCTAGTCTGTAATGTGGAGCTCGTAGGGGGCTTTAGTAGGATATAATACTTGAATTGGTCCTTAAAAATTAAGTTTGCTGGAAGAACAGGTAAGGCAAGGAAAGTCTGTTGAAACACACATGTACAAAATTCTGTAGGTACGATGAGCCATTTGGTCACTGGAAAAGCAAGGCAAGTTTGGATATTACTGGAGAGTGGACAAGGAGAGAAAAATCCAGGAGAGACAAAGCTAGAGAGCTTAGCAGAAGGTTTTGTATCCCAGGTGAGACAGCTTTTATATTATTCCACAGACTGTGGTCCATTAAAATCAAGAGGAAGGAATATTCAGAATTATCTATTTGCCATCCAGAAAAATGACTTGTCATAGGAGAATGGAGTAGGGGAGGTGGGAATGAGGTGGAAAAGCCAGGTAGGAAGTTATTCCCACAGGGCAAAGCAAAACAATGAATGGGAATAAACAAACAAGCTAAAGTTTTTATTTCCATTCTCAGCTGAATGGAAATGAAAAGATAGTCATGAGGTTGTTTTCCAGCTGTTCTTTGGAAAGTGAGAAGATTCAGATAGAATGAGTTCGGATCGAGTGAGTGGGCAGACGCATCAGGTGAGAAGACATGAGTATATACTTGTATGTGGAAATGATTGCTGCGGGGACCTACGAAGCCATTCCTGTTTAAAAGCCCCGGCCCACTGACACAGCCACTGACACAGCCTGGCCCTCCCAAGTGCTCCATCTGCTGTTTCGGACCTGATGGTAGAAATTAGCCTGTCAAGACTTCTCTCTTAAGGTGGCTAATTTGTACTGATTCCATCGCTAATACACAATCTACAAACTGTGTATTTCTCAGGAGGAGGAGGTAGTCAAAAGAACTTTTAAGGAGATGCTTTTCTGGTTCCTTAACTTGCAAATACATATTTTTAAAAAGCCATGATATTCTACCACCCGGATCTACGAACATCCCTCCTCAGTCCCCTTGCACAGTAGGCCATTTCCTCTCCCTCTTCATGAACCTCACTATACTTCGCTGCCCAAGGGACTATTTGAAGAACTGGTAGCAAGGAAGTTCCCTGGGGAAGGCATTTAAGGGTTTTGTTTGTTTGTTTGTTTTTGCTTTGTCTTACCTATATCTCCACTGGAGCAAAGCCGACTAAGGAAATGAGGATTTTGCCTTGTTTTTTGTCTTCTTTCTTTTCCTGCCACCAAAGATCAAATTCAGGACCTTGTGCTTGTGAAGCAGCTGTGGCGCCACTGAGCTAAATCCCCAGCCCAACTTTCTGTCTTGTGTTGTGGTTTCCTGAATTGAAATTTATTGTAGAGTGGTGTGGGGGAATAATGACAACGTTCACTTGGTAACTCTCTCTCTTTTCTCTCCCTCAGTGAATATTGCTGAATGTGACTCTGCGAGAAAGTCATGTGAGAACAGTAGAGTTTGAGAATCACAGAGAGACTTTGGCTGAATGCATTTAGCATTAAATTTATGACAAGTTTCTGTACCCCCTCTATCTCTTTCCCTTTCTTAGAATTATAATTCAGAAGTGAGCTGACCCAAGGGTGAGTGTTAACATTTTTTTTTTTAATGGAAAAATGATGTCAGAGGTCTGTCTGGTTTGACTCATTGGTTTAAGAATGAAAAATTGCTTTATTCACTAGATTGTATAGCAGACTTTTGTTTTCTTTTTGTGCTACTGAGGACTGATGGAGGGAGGCTCATATTGAGCAGCATTCCTGGCCCTTTTTTATTAATTTTTAAAATTTTGAGGCAGGATCTTGCCAAGTTGCCCAGCCTGGCCTTGAATTTGCAGTCCTCCAGCCTCACGGCACAAACAATCAGAGTAACACAGGATTCACGTACTTTCCAGGTGTACATACTGGGGTGAACAACTTCATCTGAGCTGTCTTACTCTTCCCGAGAACCTGTCATAAGCTATCACCCCTGAGTGCAGCCTTTGCCTCGGTACTCACAGAGGAAGTCAGTAGGCCTCAATTCTCTGGTCTCCAACACTTCAGGTCCATCTATATTATTACAAACAGCAGGATTTCATCTTTTTTAAGGGTTGACGGTTGCCCTATGTGTATGTGCACACCATTTTCTTTATCCACTCATCAGCTGCTGAACATTTTGGCCATTGTCTCTGCTTATCTCTTGAGAACTGTGCTGTTTTACAAGCAACAGTGTGGGGATTTCTTTGATATACTGATTTCACTTCTTTTGGATGTAGACCTAACAGTGGGATTTCTCGATCTTATGGTATTTGTACTTTTGTTTTGTTTTTAGTTTTCTGAGACAAGGTCTCACTTTGTAGTTCAGGTTGGTCCCTGGAAAGGACACCCCCCTTCACCAGAGACAGTCCCAGACAGGACAGGGCTGCAAGCTGCCACTGTTCCAAGCAGCTGATGAAACTGTATCTTTGCACAAAGGAAAGATGAAAGTGTCACATCAGAGCAGCTACTATAAAATTCTTCTGTGTTCTTTATTTTATTTTATTTTTTTTAAAGGTTTTTTGAGACAGGGTCTCACTTTGTGGTTCAGGCTGGCCCTGAGCTCAGACTTAAATCACATCAGCAATCCTCCTGCCTCTGCCTCCCGAGTGCTGGGATTACAGGCGTGAGCCACCATGCCTGGCACTGTGGTCTGTGGTACTGGTTGCTGCTGGCCGTGAGTCTCCACACCCAGTATAGGTATGTGGTTACCGGGGATCGAACCCGGGTCCTTGCGCTTGCATGACAGGCGCCGGAACCATTGAGCTAAATCCCCAGCCCTCTTCTGTGTTCTTATAGTTTTATATAAACAGTTAGAGCAAGGAACTTAAATACACACTTGTCAAAAGAAATCTATAACTGGCCACAGATATATGAAAAAAAATGCTGAATGTCACTAATCCTTATGGAAATACAAACCAAAAGGACAAGGGGCTGTCTTCTTACTCCAATAAGAAAGGTTATTATTGCAAATACAAAAGATAAGTGCTGTTTGGATGTGGAGAAATGGAAACTTTTAAGTATGGTTGTTAGGGGCATATAGTCATTATGGAAACAGTTTGGAAGCAACTCAAGAAAACTGAAAATGTAACTACTGGACTGGGGATTTAGCTCAGTGGTTCCAGTGTTTGTCTGGCAAGCACAAGGTCCAGAGTTTGATCCCTGGTAACCACATACCACAATGCCAGGCATGGAGGTTCACACCTGTAATCCCAGCTTTCAGGAGGCAGAGGCAGGAGGATTGCTGTGTGTTCCAGGCTGGCCTGGGCTACATAGTGATCTATCATTTTCAGTTGCTAAAATGTCTTTAATTCCTGTGTATTTCTATGAACATAACTTTTTAGTTTAGTTCATAAAAATTAAAATAGGTCATAAATTTATGGTGGATTTGGTATTATTTTCACATTAAGTATTATTCATTAAGAAAAAGCCATGCTTCATAGAATTCCCACTACCTAAATTGCTAAATTCCAATAAAGTCATATTTCTATATTTTACTCAATGTATCATATACTACTGATAATTTTAGTTGTAATTTAACCGAGAAGAATTTTAAAAATCAGAGTCTTATGGTCATAGGAAATAAAAGAGACATTTTACATTATATATTTTATGAAGGGAAATAGGTTAGGATAGTAACGGAAATGTTTCAAATATTTCAAGATGAACGTGATTTCATAGGGACATGAAGTGGAAATTCGATTGAAAAAGAAATCACAGCAAATGAGACACAGTACTGGTCCCGTGCTGATGGAAATTACTGGTTTTACCATATGTGCCCTGAACCTGACTCAGCCAGTTTCAGAGAACTGTGCAGCCTCCTGGAGAAAATTCAGTGACAGTGACACGAGAGGCCAATACCCTGCAGTCTGAGGTGTGGTTCTCCAGGAAGCCATACAAGAACCCCTGTGTAGGTTTTCACTGACTTATTGGAGGTGGACAGTAGCCTTTCCATTTGCTCAGGCAGAATGGAAATACAAAAGGTCTTATCCAAAGGTATTATAAAGAGGTTCTTTTATAGAACACTGGCCTATGGGAACTCCTGTGGGAATTTAGGGGTAACATTAACATAGGCTATGAAATCAGCGAAGACCTGGACACACCCTGACACAAATTTCTTTGGTAAGTCCAGTTCTGAGTTTGTCTTTCAGGGCAAACCTCCAGAATCCATGCAAGGACTGTGGGATACCAGCGTTTTGAGAATACACCTGTGCAGAAGAGGCTTGGCCATTTGGTCAATAACTTTTGACCTCACGAGCTCACAACACCGCCATGGAGCCTACTGTGCCTCGCCTTCGCCTCATTCCTGGGAAGTAGTCTCTGAACCCTTAGGATTTCCTGAGTGACAGGAGAATGACTTCATCATTCGTGATGGGCCCTGATACTTTAACAGGCTGGATTCTGGTGGGAATTTTGATAATTTATACTCATTGAGTGACTCAGGGCAAGGGGTTGGTGACATCAGAAAGGTCAACGACAAGATTAGAGGGTTGGAGCGATGAGCTGCAGTGATATCAGCCTGAGCTCTGGAGGGTGGAGTTGGACATCGAGGTCACCCCTGAGGGCAATGATTCCATTTATGAGTCCCAGTCTGACTCTGGTCACCAAAGCATAGATGAGCTTCTCTGGTGGCAAATCTCTGCCTACTGTCACGTGTGATGTGGCAGGAGGACACTGGATCCTGACACCATAGGAGAGGACAACAGAAGCCCTAAGTCTGGAATCCCAGACTTTTCCCCGTGTGTCTCTCCCTTCCACTGCTTCTGATTTATATAGCTTTGCTGTAACAGAACTGTAATAATAAAGGTAGCAGATTTCTGAGTTCCTTGAATTTTTCTAGTAGGCTACAAAACTTGAAGGGGGTAGTGGAAACCTCCTAGTTTTCACCCAACTGGTCAGAAGTGAGAAAGGTTTGGGGACTGCTGGACTTTTAGCTGATATTTGTAATGAAGGCAGTTTTTTGGGGGGGACAAAGGCCTTATTTTGTGAAGTTTACCCCAATATCTGGGCAGTTTGTGTCAGAAGTCATTGCATACTGATTCTCCTCAATTATTTCCATTTAAACATTTTATAAAATTGTATCTGAGCTTTTTATGCCTTTCTGTGTAGATATTGTATGTTTAAAACTACAATCGTGCTGAGAATGAGTGCTAATCAGATGGACGAGGTTAATAGCAGGATCCCCGACATTATGGTATTTGGAGTTTTGTGAAATTACTCATTAAGGCAGAGACATCAGTGCATAGGTATGATGTGAAGCAGTTAGACTGGGTTTGCCTTGAGAGAGAAGGGTTTCTGTCTGAGGTTTTGAAAGTAGAGGTGTTGGATGGTGCCTCTCGGCAGTGAGAAGGTCTGAGCTCATCTTGCTGTACCAGCCACACGGTCACTGGGCTTTACAGTGGGACACTGATTGGAGAGTAAGAAGCCTCCATGAATATTTTAACCCCTTTGCTCTTTCACTACAGGCCTCGATCTGTCTCAGGTGTATCTTTGGAAATCACTTAAACATTTCTTTGGAGGCCTATGACCTAAAGACTAGGGGATGTGTTAAAATATTTGAGTGCCACCTAGAAGTAGGTGTGGAGCTAAAATTAGAATAGAAGAGGCACGGCTGCCTCAGCGGGTCTTCTCTAACACACAGGGGAAGTCTTTGTTTCCCAGTTGTTGCAAATCATGCTTCCTTGGTAGAGTAAGAGGATGATAGAGTAAGAGATGGGTGGAAGTTTCTCTCTCTTTCTCTCCATCTCTGTCCGTCTCTTTCTCTTTTGTTTTTTGATATGTATCCCAGGCTGGCCTCAGACTCACTGTATAGCCCACGTTGGTCTAAACTCATGACAATCCTTCTGTCTCAGCCTTTTGAGTGCTGAGATTATAGGTATGTATAGCTAGCTACCTGGCTTCTTATCCCCTTCATATCTGAGCTTTTTTTTTTCTCCTTCCAGTACTGGGGACTGAATTGAGGGTCTCTCCACCAAAATTTATCCTCGGCTCTTTTAAATTTTTGTTGTTTTAAGTTCTGAGATGAGTCTCACTAAGTCACTGTAAGTTTGACCAGGCTGGGCTGAAACATACAATTCTGCCTCAGGCTCTCAGAGTGCCAAGTTTACTTATGTTTCCAAGACTGGAATTTAGGTCAGGTTAAGTAAGTTTCTCTGTCTGACTCTATTTGCCCCATGGTTGGTATGGG
This sequence comes from Petromus typicus, assembly GCA_004026965.1. Lineage (NCBI taxonomy): Eukaryota > Metazoa > Chordata > Mammalia > Rodentia > Petromuridae > Petromus > Petromus typicus. The sequence continues at coordinate 7,276 of PVIR01019816.1, forward strand.
TTGACTTGTGTCTACCTCCCCCCATTCATGTGCCGAAGCCCTAATTTCCATGGTGATGGGTACTCTGGGTACCCTGAGATGTGGCCTATAGGAGACAACTGAGTTTAGAGGAGGTCATGAGGGGATTCTCATAGTGAGATGCGTCCCCTTCTAAGAGACATTTGGGCTTCTCTCTGCCACATTAGGAGACATCTGCAAGCAGGAAGAAGGTCCAGGGATCAAACTGATTGGCACTTTAAAATTGGAGAGTGAGAATAAATTTTAGGCTCTTGAGAAAGCCATGAGGATAAATTTCTGTTGTTTCAGCCACCGAATTTATGGGACGTAGTCAGAGCAGCTCAAGCAGACTGAGCACTGTTAAGGGTAGTTTTTCTCAGATCTTGGTAAATGTTTTACTAGCATTTCATGTTACCATTTCTACTTGTGTTGTTAGGACCAAGGACATGATACGTCAAAGTAAAAGCCTCAGAACCCTCAAGAGTGAAGTATCTCTCTGAACTTCTCATGCCTTCCTGTCTCTTCTCCCTTTAGAAAAGCCAAAGAAACTAGAATTCTTCCTCCTCAAGGGAGAATACAGAAACCAGAACTCCTTTTACCCAACGCCATAAGCCTAAACTATTCATCTAATTTTCTCCCATCTTGCATAAAGCTGTCCATGAAGAAATTCAATATTTGACTATAGGTCCTACAGTCAGACCTAGTTTAGGTATAGATATTAAAGCCTCCCATTCCAGAAAGGCTCAGAGCAAAGGAATATTGCACAGAGAAGCCAAGAAGAATTGAACAGATGAGCTTTGCTAGCTTTCTTTCCTCAGTTTATTCTTGCTGGATCAGAACTCTTTTCTCCATGGTTGTCTATGTTTCGTTGAAGCACAGGACCTTTGAGTCTTCAGTATGAAGGTTCCTTTGCCAAGGAAAATTATAATCAAACAGATTGGTCTTGCTTTTCTCTTTTAATCTGTCTTTATGCGGTGTCAGATATGACTTATCATAGTGGCAGCAAAAGGATCGCTTCTTTTTCTCTTAGTATTACATATATATTTTTATGTCTTCATAAGTAGGCTGTGGACAAATAGGCTAAAACTGGGTACTGTTTCTTTTACTATTCAAATTAAATTTAGCCTTCGTGTTTGTGGCTTAACTTCTTCTATCTTTTCAAGGCTGAATTATAAAAAAAACCCCGTCTGTTTCTCATTCTTCCCCTTTCCCTTTCTGCCTCCCTCCCTTCCTGCTGATAACACTCAAGTAAAAATGATGGTGTTATTACAACAGCATTTTGTTAGGGTACTACCGAAATTTTAACTGACAGTTCCCCTCACTATGAGGTTCTTTTGAAGCCTGGAGGTGGGGGGAGGGCAGGGTGTAGGAGGGAAAAAACCCAGAGAGATGATGAAGATGATGCAAAACAAAGTAAAAGAAAGAAATACATGCTCTCAGCTGTAAGTTTAGTGCTTAGCCTAAGGCAGAACTCTAAGAAGTTTTCATACACTTTGGTAAAGAACTTTTTGCTACTATGTATCAAATTAGCCAATAGTCTCCTATCAAACGGAAACTCATACGTAGGTCTCACTTTGTTTTTTAAAAAGGGACTCCCAAAGAGGCCACATATGCATTAGGACAGCTATTAATATGGGAATACGGAGGTATTTGATTTGAATTAACCCAAAATACCCTGAATTTAATAATATTTTTTGCTCCAACGTGACCAGAAAGCAGAAGGGGAGTAGAGACTAGAGCTCCCCCTACAGGTCAGTAATGATATTCCCATAAATTAGGTTTTATTTTATAAACTGAATTTGTTTTCTTATATAACTTATTCTGCATGACATGTCCTGCCAGACTCTATTAACGACTTTGTGGTGCATTAAAGTAATTGAAAATAAAGTTAAGCTATGAATAAAGCACAGGACTCAACGGAGGATTAAAGACAGTGTAATTTTACATATTTTCTTTTTTGAACAGTGTTAAAAGCATCTTGTGGACAGGAATGTCTAGGTTCTGCTGATTTTTGATTAGTAACTTCATTTAGATATGACAACATAGGTTTTATTAATAAAAGAAAGACCGGTCTTGCTCCCTTTTCCTGCTCATAGACCAGTTAAATAAGAATCTTAGGATGGGAGCTTGGCATTGAGATTTTTGAAAACTTGTCAGGTGACCTTACTCTGCAGCCAAGCTTGAGAAACAGGCAATGAGGGGGCAAAGATGTTCTCTTCAAACTTCATTTCTTCCTTCCAAGGCCCACGCTTTTTTATGTTTTATGATTTCACTTTCTCTGATTCCATCGTGTTGCAGTAATTCTGCTTTTGGTCTTCTTCATGCTTTAATTTTGGCTAACTTATTTTCCTTTTCATCACTTCCTTTTGACCTCTGTTCAAGGTTTTTATCTCAGTAACCCTGAGATCTAGGTTTGGTCATCATTGTTAATCAGCTGTCCCGATTGCTAAGTTTCTAGGAGGCTGGGTCTTGCTCATTGGAAATAAGGTGCAAAATAAAAATGATGGGAAGTTATTGTTTTGGGTTAAGCTACTGCGCTAGGCCCCCATAAACCAGACCAAATCTAAAGGGAATAACTGGCTGAATGCCATTGAAAGTTTGAGAAAACAGATACCAACATAGGGCAGTTTTTCCTGAAAACAGAAGATTGCATTATGCACAAGTCAGCTTCATATAGAAGTCACCTTCATTTTAATTTTACAATAAAAGTACTGAAGTAAACTAATGTTAACCAGCTTATTTTTATTGCTCTGTTTCCTTGTTTCCACCTTACAAAGGCCACTTCATAGTATGAAAGCTTCCTCAATTGATTCATGCATTGCACATAAAAGCCAATGAGCTCTACAAGTAAATTTGTTGTAATTTTGTTTTTTGATAAAGATCTCTTGTAGGCACAGGGTCTCATGTAAAAGATGTGAGTTTTAACAATTTTCCCTGCATTTACCCAGGGCTTTGTCCTAGGGATGCCTTTGTATTGGATTAATAATTTATAATTATTCTTCTTAAAATTTGATTCATCAGTAGAATGTCAAGAAGTTTAAAATCTTATGCAGAAAGTCATCTAACTCTAAACCTAAATTCAGTAGTGGCTCAAAACCTCCATGTCTCCAGTTTGATGTCTGCGACTCTGGGTTGCCTTTTAGAAGAGTGAGGATAGACTGCTGATCTCAAATGACTTCTTGTTTATGGCACCAACCTTCTTCCAACACGAATGTTTACTTGTGACTTAGGTATAGCAACTTCAAAGATTTTGATAGAAAAACTCAGTTTACTTTAGTTTATGGGCTTCAACAATTTCAGCAGGAAATTTCCAAAATGCCAGAAGAACTTCTCTTGCCATCTTCCCACTGTTGTATAATATGACCACGACTTCTCCACGTGAGCATGCAGAAACTAGGCCTGGCATCTTGGGTTGATTCCTTTTACTCATGGCTCAGTGTTCTCTTCTTTACTGGGCAAGGATCAGATGGGGAAAGACCCACAGAATCCTGATGCTTGCATAACCTTGATTGTGTTATCAAGAAGGGATTGAAAAGCCTGGCTTCCTCCTTCCTCTTCTTCTCCAACCTCTAACTTCAATTTTTTGAATACTCATACTGCTTGCTCAGTAAATATTCAATAAGAGCCATTTGCAAGCTTGGCAAAGTGTGGAGTCACTGGTCTTCTGTGGATCCCTATTCCGGCTTCTGCTAGCTCTCTCCTTTGTCTTGTGCTTTTCTAGTTCCATTCTTTCTGTGCAAGTTAAGCCACTTTCTTTTCAGGAAGAAGGCTCTTCACCTTCTCCCTAACTGGTGGAGATCCTAGAGCTGAGCTCTCACAGTTGGAATGGAGATGACTGATATTCAAGCATAGGACTCAAAGGGGAAAACCTTGAAAGCTGATCTCACTGTGAGGGAAGATTTGAAATGCTAAGTCCAAGTGAACAGGAGAAAAGAAGCAGAACTAATGGATCAGCAAACAAAACAAAACAAGACAAAACAAACAAAGCAAAGCCCCTAAACCTGCCAAGACAGAAGTGGGTTTAAGAGAACAAAGCCTGGATATATTCCTGAATGCATGGAAGTGTAGGGGATGAGAGTCATGCCAACCAGGAATGAAAGATTTGGGGGAAGTTCTGAAAGTCATCGTGCTGGAGGCTTATGGCCATTTCATCTACAATTTCTAAAATATATTGTAAGTACAGCTTTTACAGAACATTTCTATGGGGGCTTGGTACCTCCAAAGGGTTCTGTAAAATGCTTGCTGCAACTCTGTGTGTGTGTGTGTGTGTGTGTGTGTGTGTGTGTGTGTGTGTGTATGTGTGTGTTTCTGGGGATCAATCACAGGCCCTTCTTCATGTTAGGTGAATGTTTTACATCTGAGTCTCCAACCTCAACCTGCTTCAGTTTCTAATCAAACTGGTGAAATCGCTCTTGATCTTGCATGGATCAGCTCTCCCTCTGCTGCCCGTGTTGGGACTTTGCATCAGTGTCTGGTGTGGACTGCTCACACTGATAAAGCACACATGTTACTCTGGTCTAAGCCCTGCTGCACCAGAGAGAAATATAGACACTGGGGAATTTCCTTTGTGAAGCAAATAATCGTTCCTCTAACCTCAACTTGGGACAGGGCAGTGTCCAAGCATTTAATATCTTGTATTGCATGGCCACTTATCCTAAAGAAAGAGACAAATAAATTCCATACTGGAAGACCTTAAGCACTTATGTTTAATTTTAATGGCCAATTGTGCATTTCAATAATTTTAATAATCAGAACTTCAAATTTGTGATTAGATTTGCATAAAGATTATACAAAGATTTATCCCAGGGATTCAAAATTAAGTTATTAAAAATCTCAATACAATGTTCTTCTAACATAATTATTAAAAAATTGAACTTTAATCTTTCGTCTTTTGTTTCGGTGGTTCTGGGGATTCATTACCTAATCATTGCATAAATCTCTGTGTCAAGAAGGAATATCAGAGGAGAAGGCACTCTTGTGTTTCTTTTCAGGGAAAGTAGATTGACTAGGGTATACTTAAGTCCTTGTAATATAAATTAAAGGACACAGGGACCGCTGTCATGTACTGACTCCTCCGAAACACTATTGTTTTACTAACAAAAATGATTGCCAAATCTTGGAAACAACCAAAATGTCCAACAACTGGAGACTGGATAAAGAAGATGTGATTCTTTTATAGACTGGAGTCTTATTCTGCCATTAAAAATGATAAGGTTGAGTCATTCATACTCAAGTGGATGGACCTTCAGGACATCTTCATAAGGGAAATAAATCAGTCACAGATGTGTAAATATTGTATCTTTTCTCTGGTATGAGAAAATGAAGACGTAAATGAGTTCTAGTATATATAGTTGATATTGTGAAATAGAAAATATTTAAAAGGAAATAGGGTGTAGGGGTAAATAACGAGGGGAAAAGAATGTGATAGTATTAAAAAAGGAAAGAAAGTTTATGTATGTAGGGTGTGGGATGTTGTAGGGTGGGTGGGGGAATGGGAAAAAATGAGAATCAAGTCGTGTCATATTCTGATACAAACTCTCAATGTTGAATGTGATGATGATGTGTATATATAATGTACCAATAAAGATTTGGGGAAAAATGATATGTCGCAGTTACTCTGCTAAGTCTTTTGCATATATTTTCTCTTTTAATGCTCAGAACAGTTCCGTGGGATTGTTATCATCCCCAGTGTACATTTAAGGGGAAAAAACCCTGTTTAGATTAACTAGTGCAAGTTCACAGAGCTGCAGATGGCTGGCACTGGACTTCACACCAAGCCTTTTCATCAACTCTCCACTCAGACCATCCTGACAGACTGCCTGCCCCCTTTCCACTCTTGGAAGACCCGGATTTCATTCAACAAATAGGCATCGAGGACAATCTATAGGCCAGGCGCTGTCATAGAAAATGGAGGTTGAATAAGGTGTAAGAGAAGCCTCTACTCTCAAGGAGCTCCGAGATTAACTTTGTTTCCCTCCACTGTGTTCTGTAACAAAATTCCTCTTGAGATCTTTTGCGTAGGCAAATTAACACATGGAAACTCAGATGCCTGTATGGAACCCGCGTGAAAATGATATGAAGTGTTCAGGACAAATGCAGATATCTGGGGGCAAAGCTTCTTTGACCTATTTCTCACATCTGCCTAGTTTTGCCTTTTTAACTCCCAGTAATCCTGTAAAACCTATGGGCCCATGTTGTGCTTTCCTCTTCAGAGGTTTCTAAACCCAGTGTGTGCTGTGGACACACTGCTGAGCCTCCCCTGGGAGCTTCTGACTCAGTGGACCCAAGGGAAGCTTCAGACTTCATAGGTCACACCCCTGCCGAGGAGATCCAGGTGGAGAACGGGCCCATGCATGCATGATTTTGGAGATTATAAAATAATATTTTCTGGTGAGTTCCCTAACTAGTCTCTCAACAGATATTTGATCTTAAAACTCCTCCGATCTCATTCCCATTTTTAATGGACACATTCTCTGGAATGCTATAAATATGTTTCAAATGATCAACTAAATTATTATTATTATTATTATTAATTATTATTATTATTATTATTATTATTTTGAGACAGAATCTTGCTTTGTAGTTCAGGCTGGCCCTGAGCTCAGCCTCAAACTCACAGCAATCCTCCTGCCTCTGCCTCCCAAATGCTGGGATTATAGGTATGAGCCACTAACCCTGGCACTGTGGTATGTGGTACTGATTGCTGGTGGGTGTGAGTCTCCACGCCCACTATTGTTGTATGTGGTTACTTGGGATCGGAACCTGACCCATGCGCTTGCAAGGCAGGTGCTGGAATCACTGAGCTAAATCAACTAAATTTAGCTAAATCAGCTAAATAATCAACTAGATTATTTAAATCATCTAAGTTTGATTAGTTTGCTAAAATGGCCAAATTTAGGTAGTCCTTTAAAAGTTTCCACGGGACGTTGAAATAAAAAGTACCAATTGATTAGATTCAAATAAAATCTCAATTTAGCCACTAAATCCTGGATATATGGAACAGTTCACTACTGAGTAACTGTAGGGAACAGGAGGAGGGAATAATAGTTAAGTTCTAGTCGCCTGAGTTCAACAGCACAAGGCAACATAATTCATAAATAGGCAGAAATGATACTTAGAGAAGAACCTGAGTTGGACCTGATCCAGGCTACTCTGGGCAGCGAAGATGGCTGACCCAAGCTTGCCACAGCTTTCATTCAGTACATCTGGAGCCAGCAATACTGCAGGTCACTCAGAGGGGAGTAGTTTCAGAAATCAGGAGTAACAAATGTAACAGGTCACTCCGCCAGCTGGAATCTCAGGATCAACAAATATAAAAGGTTATTCAGAAGGAAGCACATTAGATACATCAGAAGTAACAAATGTAACAAGTCAACTCAGAGGCGAAGATAAAGAGATAAGTCCTCAGGTCTCATATGTCATTGCTGGTCTCCAGGCAGGACAACTTGGCCCAGTCATAGTCCCCAGATTGAGGAATGCTTTTTTATGGGAACAGAGTGTTATAAACTTTATTTACAGAGCATAGGGCTCCTACAGCTTTATTTACAGGAATATGACTATCTCATTGGTCCCAGGGGAGCTCATAGTTATGCGGAGGTGGGGTGGAACTCGAGTGCGAGCTGCTACACTGTTTTCATCTGGAAGAACTGATTGCTTTTTAGAACTGATTGCTTTACCTTCAGCTGCTGTATCCACCTTTCTGGCTTTGTGACCTCTTCATCTGCCACTGTCCTGACTTTCATTGATTTCCAAGTGATGCTTCTAAAACTTAAAATTATTATCTAATGTATCTTATTGAAACACCTTCTAGCAGCTTTCCATTGCTAGTCACTAAAACTCTGCATTTTGTAATACGTCTCACAGATACATTGTGACTGGCCCACACTTATTTCTCTTGCCTAATCGTTGACTACTTACATTCCCAACATGACAGATTTGTTTTTGTTTCTTAAAAAAGTGACACGCTTTCTCCCATGGGGCTTTTAAAATATGTTTTTTGCTTTATCTGGAACATACCCTTCCCATAATTCCTACCCAGTTGAAATAGCCCCTTTTCCAGGAAACTTCCTATACTTCTAAAGGAAGTAAAGCATGATGTGTGTGTCACATGTCTCCAACATAAATCTCGCTCACTTTAAATTCTGCTAGCTTGTAAGTAAAGATGGCAGAAACCTTGTCTCTGTGTTCATGAGTGTATCATTGGGACTAGTACGGGCAAAATCAACAGTCATTTGATTTAATGAATGAACTAAGTAGGGTGAAGTTTGGTTTGATTTTCTCTTTGTCACTGGACACACGTTCATATCATTTTTACCTCTGCCATCCAATGCTTGTTTTGATGATTTGTAAAAAACAAACAAACAAACAAACAAACAAAACTCCAAAGAGTCTAAAACCTTGTGTTAGTTTTATGTAAAAGACAAAATGGAAAATAAATCCCGTGGTCATTACTGTCTCCTGGCTGAGGTTCAGGTGTTTCTTTTTCTCATCTAATGCTCTCAGTGGAGACTCTTTGTAGGCCCAGATCCCCCTAGAAGTTGCAATTTTTCCTATTAATCCTAAGGGAAAAGCCTCACCGTAACTCATCACAGCCATATTCCCTTCCTTCCCTCTACACCCGGAGCATAGTGTGTGTTCTCTTGTAATGACGTTACTGGATTATCTCACTCCACAGTCCAACTCATCATCCCATGCTCTCACTTTTTCATTTTCATTTTCGTAAGAGTTATCCAAGAATTGTGGCCAGGATACTCAGTGACAGGGAAATTGCTGCCTCTCCAGAGAGCCCAGCTAGATGGGACTAATGGATCAGACACTTCCGGTTAAAAGGATATCCAGGGAGGCCACACGTGAATTCATTACCCACGTAAACTTCAAGGGAGTTTATCCATCTTTTTCTGAGACCAGGTGTGGTGGGGAAGGAGGACAGTTTTCCAGGTGTTGGTTTTCCTGGGAAAAGGTCAGGAGGAGCCACTACAGAAAGAGGCAAATGGGTACAGAGATGGAGCTGATCCTATACTTGTGTGCAAAGTGGAGCTATTCCCAGTGTCCCCGAGTTCTTGTGTGAGATCTGGGAACATCTGAAGAGAGAGAGAAGCTCAGAGGACTTGAGAGACTAGTGGTAAAAGGTGCTGGCTATAGTGGTCCTGTGTGTGGAGAGGCAGCAGAGGGGGTGGAGAGTGAAGAGTTGTATATTATTTTTTGTACTTTAAGTGGCAAAGGAGAGCTGAGAGAAAAAATCTTTTTTAACCGGCACTTTGATACATGTGCTGATAAATGGATCAACATGCCATATGCCGTAAGTCAACACTATTGCTAAATATTTCAGCAAATTTGTGTTCAGTATTTCTTAAGTTCTCATTAAGAAGCCAGAAATTTATAATAAAGTAACATTATGAAGGATGAAAAAAGCAAAGGAATTCAGAATAACCTCTGCAAAAGCATCTTATCTCAATGAAAAATTAAATATTGTAGAAAACGATAAAGATTTTAAAAAATCATCCTTAACAAAAGTGTTTTATGCCTGTAAAGTCATAGATAAGAGTCTATACTGTTTGCCTATTGTGATGGTCTAAGAAGTTTTAAAAAGAAAAGCGCTGTTTGATTTTCTTCTTTTAAAATAAAACATCATACCAAGTCGTGTAGAAAACAGCTAAAAGAGCAGTTGCTTTGATTGATGTTGGAGTGGAACCTTCTACTTTCTGCTCCTCTATTTTCTCTTTTCTTCAGTAGGATCCAAGGACTCTAAAAATCTGCTGAAACATCACTGATGTGGTATCGTCTATGCCAGTCATCACATCAATAAAATTAAGATTTTTGTCAGGTTAATTTTTATATATTGATGTTCCTTTAAAGTAACACAGGCAAGAAAAGAGCCAGTGACACAGTGGCAGAACTCAGAGGTGACATATCCGCTAATTATTGCTTATCTAAAAATGAACACACACAATGATACAGATATCTCTGTAAAAAGATATTTGCAATATGTTACATACAAATATCCAAATGTCACCTAGGGAGCTCAACTCTTATGGGTCAAGTGTTCTTCAATAATTTTAGTGTTCCAGGGTCGGGGATTTAGCTCAGTGGTTCCGCTGCTTGTCTTGCAAGTGCAAGGACCCTGGGTTCGATCCTCGGTAACCACACACAATACTGGGCGTGGAGACTCACCCCAGCAGCAATCAGTACCACATACCACAGTGCCAGGCGTGGTGGCTCATGCCTGTAATCCCAGCACTCGGGAGGCAGAGGCAGGAGGATTGCTGTAATGTGAGTTTGAGACAAGCTCAGGGCCAGTCTGAACTACAAAGCGAGACCCTGTCTCAAAAAAAAACCTAAAAAAATTATATATATATATATATAGTGTTTATATATAAAAATATATATGTAAATATCATATTTATTATAATATATAATATATATTATATAATATTATATAAATATATAAAATATATTTATATAATATATATTATATATAAAATATATTTATATAATATATAAAAAATATATATATATATTTAGTGTTCCAGAGCTTATTTGCTCTGGGTCATTTGTGGCTCACATCTCTTGCTTCAGTGGAATTAGCTGGACTTAGGAACTGCGTCATGTTTGACCAACATTTTTACTCTTTCTGACCATGACACTGAGACATGGGTCTTAGTTCTCAGACCTAATGAAAAAAATCCACTTTATTAGGAGTGTTTTCATTTGATTCTAGTATCCCAGCATCTGAAATGATGTAGAATTATATTCTTTCAAACGGATTGTTTTCATAGCTTTGCTACTTTGTAATTTAACCCTTACAAGATTAGGGGAAGTTTTTACAGGGCTGGTAAAAGCAAATGATGATACATAGCTCCCCACCCTGCAAAAATTATGTTAGTTCACTGACATTTGGAATGTGTCAGTGGCCACTCCCGTTTCTGGAAAACTCCTTCCAGAGATTTATCAAAATTCACTTTACTATTTGGAGACAGAGATATGGTTAAAATTCTTGTGGAATAGAAAAGAACAAAACTAAGAGCAGGGACATAAAAGAGTAGCAAAATAGCCTCACCACCGACGAGTAGGACAGAGGACAAGGGTCTGGGAAGAACGAGCGGTCTCGGTGTGTCTTGGGACATGAAGAAGAGACAGGTTGGCAGCACTGTGACATGGGGGTGAGGTATGACCAAGTGGTGGGAGAGGACTGATGACGGGAAGGAGGCGATATAAACGGGGAAGTTTTAAAAAGTAGCAAGAGTTTTGTCAGAAGGAACTTGCAACTTCCTATCCCATGTTTTGCTTTGAGGGTGGCGAGATGTCTATTTATTTTCAAATCTGCCAAAATTAAGGAAATGTCTTAGCATTTTTTCCTATGGCTACTATAATAAATTACCACAAAGCCAGAAGCTTGAAATTAAAAAAAAAAAAAACCTTATTATTTTACCTCTTTGTAGGTGGGAACTTTGACATGAGACTCACTGGGCTGAAGTTAAGGTGCCAGCACTGATTTCCTTTTGGAGACGTCGGGGTATTTGGTTTTCTGCCTTTCTCGTGTGTAAAGTCTGCCGGTGTTCTTTGGCTCTTTCCTGTCCTCCATCATCAAAGCCAGCAATAGCTCATCTCTCTCTGTAAAGTCATAGATGACGTTCTCTGCTTCAAAGGATTCATGTGATTAGAATCTTTTTTTTTTTTTTAAAGGTTTTTGAGACAGGGTCTCGCTTTGTGGTTCAGGCTGGCCCTGAGCTCAGCCTCAAATTCACATCACAGCAATCCTCCTGCCTCTGCCTCCCGAGTGCTGGGATTACAGGCGTGAGCCACCACGCCCAGCACTGTGGTATGTGGTACTGGTTGCTGCTGGGGTGAGTCTCCACACCCAGTATTGTATGTGGTTAACCAGGGATCAAACCTGGGCCCTTGGGCTTCCAAGACAGGCGCTGGAACCACTGAGCTGTATCCCCAGCCCATGTGATTAGTATTTTAAAGTCCTAATTTAATGAATTTGCAAAACCTTTTTACCACCTACCTAACATCCTTGTAGACCATTATTCTACCTACCATATGATTGTTCCTTCTCTGACTTCAATTCTACTCTTCTTTTAATTACAACAAAATGAGGACACAGTTACTAGCCAAGAAAATTCTGAATGGAGTCTCCAACCATCTGATGGTCCAAAAATTCACAGGTTCCATTACTGGTCTATTCTTGGTGCTTGGGAGGTAGACTACAAAACAGAAGTTCCTGTAGCTAATAAGAATCCTCTTGTCAGCCTAAGCAGCTGATTGTTCCAAAATGAGAGGAATGTTTTGACTACTTTTTCATCAGAGAAAATATTGTGGCCCAGTGTGCCAACCAATCACAAGACTAATTTCATTTCAGACTCTGAAGGATATAGTTTTTCTTTTTTTTCTGCAGTCATGCACTGTGTAATGATATTTTGGTCAACAACTGACCATGTATACAATAGTGGCTCCATGATATTATATTGCTTACTGATACCATAGCCACTGTAGAGTGTGTAGGTAGACTCTGATGGTCACATAATGACCAAATGGCCTGACCACATTTCTTAGGAAGTAGGTGCATCATTGAGACATGCATGACTGCATTCAAAGTCAAGATAGCCCGATTCACTGAAAAGAGAGACAGTGTGAAATTGTGAGCATCACGTATTATAAAATTTTAAGTGCATTCTGTGAGTTTCCTTCTTGTCAAATATACTTTCCACCCCAAGGGAAAGGCTTCCCACCTAGTTCCTCTATTGGCCTGACCAGGTGCACCTTATCTGGCTCTCAACATAATGGGTTTCACCTTCCCACCAGCCCATGAAATTATTCAAATGAGTGTGTCACATGCTCCCACAGGAACCAAACCAGCTTCTGTCTTCTTGACACTACAGGGCCCACCTTCTGCAGTCCTTCCTGGTTCATTCGGTTCTTCATGGGGTCCTAAGAAGTTCCCCACGGTTGTTTGGTATTCTCACTTCCCTGGTTGTGAGGATATGTGACTAATAAACTGCTGCCTGTCTACATTGTCTAGTGTAGATGTCATGTGCACAAGCCATCTTGTGTTATTTATAGGAATGGAGGTCACAAGGACAGCCACTGATGTTCACGGCTGAACGTACTGTGGAGAGGTGGGTCACTGGGGGTGTGTCCTCGGAGGATTATCATTTGCTGGCATTCTTCTCCTGGGCTCTGCTTCCTGGCAACCATGAACTGAGCAATTTTACTCTGCCATGTCACTTCACCCTTATGTTTCTGTGATTGGCAACCCTGAAACCACCAGCCAAATTAAATTCTCTTCCTTTAACTGTAATTTCCTTAACTGTATTTTGTACCACTGGTGGAAAGTTGACTAGTACATTATGTAACAATGAGATCTAAACCTAGAAAGGATTGATGTCTGGACTATAAGAGAAATTACTATAAATTCATGCGAAAAAGGAAATTCAGTAGCAAAGGATGCAGCCAGCTAACTGACAGCAATCCCATTAGAAAAAATACTATGGACAGTAAATATTTGAAGAAAAGCTAAGTCTTATTAGTAATCAAAGAAGTGCAAATTAAAATAATTTAGCAAAGATTAGGGAGTCAGATGATGTGATGGTGAGGATATAGGGAAATGAGATCTTAACACACTGCTGGGAATAATAGTTCAGTTATTGAACAATATTGAACAATAGTTCAGTTATTCTGGGACACAATCTGATCTAAGTAATGAAATAAAGCTTGTCTTTATGACTAGAAACTCTATTTCTGAAAATAAATTCCAGAGAAGTCCTCAAGTAGATGTTTATGTTTAAGGTGTGTAGCCAAGTGGTATTTGTGGTAGCAAAGAATGAGAAGCAAAATACATGATCATCGATTGCCAAGATGATACATAAATTGGATGTGATAAAGTGAGTGAATCAAAAATATAATCTAGATTTATATTTGCAACATAGATAAATCTCAAATATATAATATTAAAGAATATATTAAGAAACAGAACAACCATTATAAAAATCCATTATTTAAGTGAGAACCCAAACACAAAACATCACATATTTTAAATATACGTGTGTGTGTGTGTGTGTGTGTGTGTGTGTGTGTGTGTGTATGTAAGTGCATGGCAGGTTGATTAGAAAGGGAACAGCTGTGGAAGAAGTGAGAAGGTGAGGGGATGAAGATAGAAAAATAATAAAGTGTGATGTAGTGAGTGGTTGTACCTTGGCTTATAATAGTGGAGTGTTACAAAATGAGCACTATGTTGACCCCCATTCTGTGTACCTGATTTCAAAGAATAAAGAATGGAGGAACAAAATATAGGGACAAGAGTATATAGAACTCACTTTTGAAGAGTGAGTTTCCAACCTCTGAGCCATTTCTCTGATAGGTTCTTTTCTTAGTGAGGACAAATAGACATTGAGGGCATCCTGATAAAGAAATGGTAGTGGAAGACAAGAGATCAGAGCCTTTCTTTCCATTCTGTCACCAGCTAGTTGAGTAATCTCTTGGAGGAGGCAGACATCAACTCTGTTAGATAGGGATAAGAAGATTGGTTCTGGCTGCCCTGCTGGGTCTTTGACAAGATGAGAATGTGACGGAAAATGTCAAAAGCTTTTCATAAATGTCAGATGACTTATCTCTGTGACACAGGAGATGGACAGATGATTCTAGCTGAAGGGAGGGTAGAACTAGGTTTGCTGTGTTCCTGAATTTATCTGGGCCTTGGTCTCCCAGAACAGTAATAGATAAGTAATAGTGGATTCATGCCCACTGCCTTCTTGCCATGGTTTAAATGCTCATGGCTGAAAGGTCAAGGTTAATGCTGGTAATTTTGACAGTGAGATCCTTTGGTTGCTAGGTTTCTACTTTGTTCTGAGATGAAGACTGGGTGTACCAGGAACTAGGAACAAATTCACTGAGAGAAGGCACAATAGGAAAGCGGCCTTTTTGAGGGCCAAGGATTGATATTTGAGTCACCCAGTACTTATTTTTTTTGATAGTCCTGCTCAGTAGAGATCATTCTCTTTGTCTTAGAAGTGACATATAATACCATATACAGAAAGATTAAATCTGATTGATGCCATAGCCCACGGTTCTGTCTGTCGACTCCATGAGCTCTCATAAGTCCTCTTTCTGCTCAAAAACTCCTGCTTCTGTTTTCAGAGGGGAAAACTGATATAAACTGCTTGTCCTATGTTATATATTTATATAATGGCAAAATTGGGATCAGAATCAGAGTGTACTGACACCCATTACCTGTTACTATTTATGCTTCTAGAGTTGCAGAACTTAGATTATATATTGTCTATTTATGTTCATAAAATCAAATGGGTATTTTCCTTTAAGGCATTTCTTAATGTCTTTATTTCCAGCTCTTCTCTTTTATCATAAGCTTCTACACTGTGCTTGTTTTTGCAAATACCTGTGGTCACAGAGAGAGACCGTCAGAAAGCACTCATTTCTTAAGGCACTCAATTTACAAGCGTAGAGGGATGAAGCACCAGAAACTGGATTTGAAGGCACTGTATGGAGGATTTTTGTGGAGTTATCCATAGATGGCCTTGGTTCTCTAGAAGGGTGGATAGGAACACTCAGAGATGACTAAAACCAAAATGGAGTGGGATGGTTGATCAGATGGCCAACTTTACCTTGCTTATAACTTATTTCTAATCTGAATATAAATTACATAGGAAAGAAATCATGCTTCCATAGAAAAATAACTGTATTGACTATTGCTAAAAGTCCCAACAAGCAATTCTGTACTTTATGCAAATCTTGTTTTCTTGCACTATCAGGAACTGAAAAATCATTCAGTGCCTCTTTGCCTTAAGGTCACTGATTCCACTATCTTAGCAGAGGTCTGAAGTTATTCTTCTCAGTCTTGCTTCTTCCCCTCACTCAGCCTCTTTTTTCAGGGATATATGGTGTTTGGGTAACCGTGTGAAAGCCCGCTAGCTTCTCTTATCAGGAGAGGGAGAAAAGAGAAAAATTCCTTGAGAGAGGAAGTTGCTCTTGATCGGAGGAGGATGTGAGGAAAGTTTTGGAAAGAGCATGTGGGTGAGATGAATCCTCCCTTCCCGGGGAGGACAGGTAACATTACAGAAGAAGGAAGGCCAAAGGCAGTGTTGCAGAGGCAGCACCAACGCAGAGAGTGCCACGGCCAGGTCCTCATGGGAACAGGGGTGGTATAATGTGTATTAAGGGAAGTGGGCTAATAAGGGAGATAGTGATCCGTGTTTCTCACTGTCTCTGAAAGCTGGCTACCAAGTGTGCAGAATGACTATTGCTGAAGCCTATAACAAATGACTTCAATAATTTATTAAATCAATATATAATAATTAAACACTATTTAATGATTTATACTAAATAAATAGGCATATCAGATTGATTCTAAAATCACTGACCATTGTGTCATTGGCTCTCTACGGAGGGAGGACTGATGGGGAGTGGATGAATTCTGAAAAAATGTTCTTTCTCAACGTGAGATGACACTTTCCTCTGATTCTAAAAGTAAAAGTTAAAAAAATCAAGGCTGGGTAGCAAGTCCCTCTCATAGCCCTATTCTTGGTAAAGAGATAAATAATATCTCACCCTTCTTTTGGATTCTTTTCAAAGAGAAATTTCTGGAAAATATGGATTTTGGCTCTAAAGAATATGTCTCAAATTCCCAAGGGCTGGAACACAAGCTACATCTTCTATCTGAAGAAGGCAGCTTCTACAGAAGCTTTTTCTGCAGGTAATCTGGAGAAGTTTTCTTTACTTCTCAACAGAGGCTAATAGAAGTCTGCTTTTCTAGGTTACTTCTTCAGAAACGTGGAGTCCAGATTTGGTTTTGGCTCGAGATAATTTGAAAAGTTTATCTTCACAGACTGTTGCACAGAAATAAATGAAATACACCTTAATTTCTGGCATGATGAAAAGATCCAAGCTTACGGGTCACAGATATGATTTTAAATCCTAGCTCCATTCTTTACAGGACGTTTCCACCTTGGGGTTGTTAGACTGGCTGCTCTTTTCTACCAAATCTTTGCCTGAATCTTCCTTTCATACCACACAGTTCTCTTCAATCTCTTATTTTTTACCTACCTTAGTTTTCTTCAAAATTCTTATGATTACTTGTTGCACTATTTGTGTGCTTGATTTTGTTTTAATCTAAGGACTCTTTCATTGTTCTTCCCTTAGAATTATGGATATCAGTCCTAGCAAAGGTACTAAATAAACATTTAGTAAAGCAGTGAATTAACAAATGAAGTAATGATTTTTGGTAACTTAGTAAATTTCTCAGAGGTTATTTCATCTGTTAAAAAGGTAATTAAATTTCCCTGAAAGGTTTTCAGTAAAGATTAGATAACACACTACCTACAAACACTTAGCACAGGGGCTACCACATCAAATACATTCAGGATGTCTGCTTTGTTTCTTTCCCTGGTGATGAAAGTCTCTTATAACGTTCACATAATGCATGCTTCAGGACCTGGCACTGAAGTAATTAAATTGGTTTCTGATAACAAGAGATGAAAAAAAATAACCCTCCGTGTTTTTAATGGCTTGTGTTTGTAGAATGTGACTGATGGAAGGAGGCTTACAGACCTCTGCTTATCCCATCTCCTCCTGCTATGAACATGTCCCGAGGACAGGTCTCTTGTCCAATCAGTCAGCAGCAGACTTGGGGTCAGGACCCAAGTGAGTGAGTCCTGGCTTGTGCTCTAAAGTACACTTCATTTGCTTCCACATATAGATCAGTTCAAGCTATTTTCAGAGTTTAGAGGCTCCACTGACGGAAAATATTAATCATTCTAGTTTCAGATTCTTGGCTGTTTTCTGGGGATGAAGGTGCTTTCTAATTCTTTAGTCATAAGCATCTCAACTTTTGTCATCATGGTACTCTGATAAAACAGCTGAAGACATTTGTTTTGCTTGCTAAATTGGATAATCTCTTCAAAATTTTCCTTGTTTCTAAGCCTATATTGAAGAAAAAATATATATATTGCACAAAATAATTTTAAAAGAGGACACACAAATAAGGGAAAAACAATATTAAAATAACAGAACAAAATGTTGGAAATACTTTAAGATCCCTGTCAAACTTGGTGTCAAATTAGACACCGAGTCTGAAAGTGTCAACGCAATTGGTAAATGTGAAAAGCAGAGGTGAAGCTATGAATGTGAATTGAAACTGTGGCAGAAAATAAGTGCAATAATTTAAAAACACATGTTTTAAAATCTCACTTTCAATTTTTAGACATGGGTCATCTAAGAAATTTGATATGTTCTATAATAAAAACTTCACAAGGTTTTAGATAATTGGACATATTTCATACTAATTTAACTTTTCTGAAAGGTTAAAAGTAAAGCATATATATTAAAATTTAGTTTTCATTTAGCTTATTCTAGATCGTGTCATAGCACATACCTTTTTCAAAAACCTGGTTCCTGAGAATGAGATGATTTTTTTTTTTGAGACAGGGTCTCGCTTTGTAGTTCAGGCGGCCCTGAGCTCAGCCTCAAACTCTCATCACAGCAATCCTCCTGCCTCTGTCTCCCGAGTGCTGGGATTACAGGCATGAGCCACCATGCGGGTATGTGGCACTGTGGTATATAGTACTGACTGCTGCTGGGCATGAGTCTCCATGCCCAGTAATGTATGTGGTTACCGAGGGATCGAACACAGGTCCTTGGGCTTGCAAGACAGGTGGCAGAACCACTGAGCTAAATCCCCGGCCCCAGAATGAGATGAATTTTTGTTTAATGAGCTTTTAGTTAACAATGTTGGTTCAGAAATTCCTTAAAGAACAAGTGTAGCCTTTAATTTTTCTTCTCTTTTCTTTTGCTTTTCCCTGTAAAAGATCTTGCTATGTCTTCTTACTTCTCCCTCTGTCCCACATCTCTCTTCCTTTTGCTTCTTCTCTTTATCCCTCTTTCCTCTTTTCTCTTTTTTTTACAATCCCTTCAACTTCGCTCCTATGTGGCTTTTCCTTGTTATTCCTATGTTTTTCTCCTTGCTTCCCCTTGCCTATGGTACTTTATCTTATTGTCCTGAATGAATTTTTAAAAATAATGTAAATAATTAAGAGTTTTAATACTGGGCCGGGGAGTTAGCTCAGTGGTTCCGGCGCCTGTCTTGCAAGCACAAGCAGCCGGGTTCGATCCCGGTAACCACATACAATACTGGGCATGGAGACTCACGCCCAGCAGCAACCAGTACCACATACCACAGTGCCGGGCGTGGTGGCTCACGCCTGTAATCCCAGCACTCTGGAGGCAGAGGCAGGAAGATTGTTGTGATGTGAGTTTGAGGCTGAGCTCAGGGCCAGCCTGACCCACAAAGTGAGACCCTGTCTCAAAAAAAAAAAAAGAGTTTTAATACCTTAGAAAACCATATAGCTAATCCTTTTAATTTAAAATGTTCTATAAGTTTTATTGGACATGTTAGTGAATTCAGTCAAAATTTTCCCATATAGATGCTCCTTGGCTTGGGATGGGGCTATACCACAATAAACCACCATAAATAGAAACTATTAAAAGTCAAAAATGCATATGGCGCGCCCACACTATGGAACATCATAGCTTTGCAATACAGTGCAGTTCACAGCGCTGTGTGTTGACACCCAGGACCTCAGGGCTGGCTGGGATCTTTGTGTGACTTAAACCAACCCAAATAAGAACTCAAAACTTAAAGTACAGTTTCTACTGAATGTATAAGGCTTTCCTAACATCATGAAGTTGAAAAACTTTAAGTTAAACTAGTGTAATTTGGGAACTATTTATGGACAGCATTAGAGGCCCTGGTTCTTCTCTGTAGCCACATCTTTTACGTTGTGGCTATGAAGTTCTGCTCCCCAAAAAGGTGCAATATGTTCCCTACTCCTTGACTTTGGCCAGTAGAATAAGGTAATTCTATGCATGTTCTAAGCTTAAGGGCCTCAGTGACTACTCTGGTCGGAGTGCACATTCCCATTTGTATGTTGAAACTTAATTGTCACTATATATATTAAAAATAGTATTCAGAGACAGGGGCTTCAGGAAGTGATTTTCATATCACCCACAGAAAAGATCTCATTTTGTCCCCTCATATGGGAGAGGAAAGAATGCTCAACCTCAGGGGCAAGCTTGGCTGCTCAAGCCATCTAAACCTGGGCTTCGGTCTCTGAATGTACCTGTGCCTTGATCTTGAATTAACTAATCTTGGCAACTGTGAGAAATAAACTTCTGCTGTTTGGATATTACTGAAGATGGCAGCAGAAACAGACAATGATGACAGAGGCCTTGCATATTCCTGCTTTGTGCTCTAAGAGCTCTCATCACCAATGATGGGTAATACCTAGATTCTTCAAGTCTCAGAATGAGAAGGAGAGACACATGGAACAGAACTACACTGCCGGGTCAAGAGGCCCCCAGGTCAGGCACAGCTTACAGGCTACATAAACACCTACTGCCATGCAGGATTGAGATTTGGTGGTTATTTGTTAAACATTACTATAGCAATAGTTAAGTCATCCAACGTCTTCCATTTGGAACCTATGGGAACTGAGGCCTAACAGTGCAAATCACTTGATGACCGATTTGAACTGAAGATTGGGAGCTTTAGAGAGCTGGACCTGCACTTGTTCATTAAGTGAACTGTGTGTCTCTCTGTCAACTGAATTTGAATACTCCTAAAACTTTTCCCATGACACTTATCCTCTGAACTTTCACTAATACCGCCTTATCACTTATTGATTGACTCATTCATCTGAAATCATTTAACTATTCATGATAAAACATAAGACTAAAAGACAGAAATAAAAAGTAGGAGGATAAACTGTTTTTAGTGGGGGAGGGGATTAAGAGATGGAAGGAGGGGCAGGAGGAGGGAAAGGAGAAAGGATTGAAGGAGTTGAGATGTGTTATTGTACATACACCAACTCCTCTCAAGAAATGTGAACATCGTGTACGGCACATATATACTAATAAACTAAAATAATAAAAAAGACAGGGAAAAGGAAACACTGTTATATTAACCAGATGTTTTAGTCTTTTTGTGCTATGTGAGTGTGTGTGTGTGTGTGTGTGTGTGTGTGTGTGTGTACTTGTGGTGGGGAGCTAAGAAAATTTAATAATAATAGCTACTGTTAGCTGAGCAGTTACTATAATTACTATGTGCCAAGTAGTCTGGGAAATGCTTTTAATTCATTATTTCATTTGGTCTCTGTTATGTGCCATGGAGGCAGGAGGATAGTGTAGCTAAACCAGCTGGGACAGGAAGAGTGACAAGACCCCAGAGCACGTGCACAGCACAATCCTCAGGACCCTGCCCATGGACTCTTTGCAAGAACTCAAGCAGATTTTTGTTATGATGATCTGGACATGAGACCAGTGTGGGAAATACAAGAAGCGTTAGTCACCATCAAGGTGACTCTCATACCTCTTAACTCACCCTGCTCTGATGGGCATATTTTAATTTTTCTTCTTTTTTACTTGGCCCAAATTTGTTCTTATTTGATGAAATTTTGATTCTGAGTTTATCTTTTCATCTTATAGCTATTGGCCATTTGTGTATCTTCTTTGAAAGGAATACCTGTTCAGATTTTTTTGCTCATTTTAAAATCAGATTTTATTATTATTATTATTATTATTATTATTATTATTATTTTTGCTATGAATTATTTGAGCTTCTTATATATCTTGGATACCAACTCCTTCCTTATCAGATGTCTAGTTTGCAAAAACATTTTCTCATATTGTCAGTTACCCTTTCTTCCTGTTGGTTGTTTCTTTTGCTGTGCAGAAGTTGTTCATGGTAATTTGGGGATAATTTATGACTTCCTATTTTCAATGAAGTTTTCATTCCTCATAATCTGTGAAAATTATGAGCTGGTGATATTTATGAGTCAGAAAAGACAAAGGAAAAGATGGATGTGTATGAAAATGAGTGACATCTATTTGTCCTGGTGAATTCCTCTTTCGATGTGAGTGTGGGCAGATAAGGGCCTTATAAACATTCAAGTCAACCCGTGTTATTTATCCAACCTCTTACCGCAGGACCTTCACTTCCTGATTGTGGATAACACAGAGTAAAAGACCCGGTTCAAAAAGTTGCTTAGAGTTTACATGAAAAAAAAAAAAAAAAGCCAATGCAGGTAGAAAATAGAACTGTACTAATAAAACACTGTAGTAGAAACAATACTAAACCCTGAAAAGGACTTACTTTTGGAATGAGAAAAAAGGAAGGTAATGGTAAGACAGGATAATAGTGTGGTCAATTAATTGTTAAGGCAGGGAACCTCATAAGTGGAGGTCCCAAGCTAGCAGGAAAACAGGTCTGGCTGGAGCCAAAGCCTGGGGCTATGGGCCCTGCTCTCGCTCCCTGCCCCAGCTGCAACATGGCAAGCCCACCCCCACACGCTCACTCGATTCACTCTTTCTGCAGCCTGGTGACAGGGAACACTAGCTTTGCGGCCAGAAAAAAACAAAACAAAACAAAACTCAAATTTGAATTTCGGCCCCACTATTAGTGTGTGACCTTGTGGAAATCACTTCAGCTCTCTGAACCTCAGTTTCCTCGTTGCCTTGCACATTTTGATGACTTAATGAGCTACCATATGCAAAGTGCTCAAGTGCTTTCGAAGAACTGAACAAGAGACATAATCATTCTTACAGCCTCCCCATGAGCAGATGAGTGCTGAGACAGCGAGGTAGCAAGGCACAAAATGATGACAGCCTCTTTCACTTTCAGGGCCTGAATGAAATTCTAAAAACAAAGTCCACTGCACAAACTCTGGTACATGAGCTGGGTAGAGTGCTTTAAGAAACATTTATTTCCTTCCCAATCACTTAGCCATCTCTTACTTTCTTCCATTTTGTTTTACAGCCTACATGGAGTGCCTCTGTAGAACACATCAGCGGACACTGGTCAGGGTATCTGAAAGGACTATAGAATACCACCGACCCAACATCATCCTAGATGGCCTCTTTTTCACTCAAGAAGTCCTGGTTTGGTCAATAGATGACCCTGTTGTTGCTAATGGAGCTCTGCCTTCATGTCTAGCAGTTTTATCTGAGCCAAGGCTGTTTTGAAGAGGAAATCACCTGGGGCTTCAGGCTGGGCAAATCCTTGCAGAGTGGCTGCTGAGTTGACAAGGCATCCCCCCAGGGAACCCCCTCTCTCCTGTCTTCTTTCTCATCTGGGGTGTCCCTAAGATTAACTGGCCTGTGCTCTGCCTTGGCCATCACCCATTTCTACCCTGGGATTTCTCTTCTCTGCTTGGAGCTCTTGCTGAGACAAGACACAGATGCATAGAGTTCCTCCCCTCCTCCTTCCTATGTCTTCCCAGTCAATGCACCGTTTTTCTGTTGGTCTCGAGTTTTGGATATGTCTAGGAAAAGGAAGAAAGAGGAACAGAATAACATAAGGGGAAGTCACAACTCTTCTGACATACCAGAAGTTATCTGAACCTTCATAAGAATTTGAATAGAATGAGCGTTGATCTTTCTTAGCTCTCTTCACTATTTACTTTTTCCAGTAAATTTCTGAAATTGGCTCTAGCCCAATCTCTTTCAGGCTCTCATTCTTAGGTTGTATGTGCTGAATTCATTTTCTGTTTTCTTTAGCCCATGAAACAACTTGAGTGCTCAATACTCAAAAAATACTCTCTTCAAGGGTGATGGGAGTAGAAATGGATTGAAATCTAACAAAGTTCTAAGAGATTTTTAAAGGTTTGTTTTGACTAATGAAAAACATCCTGGTGCAGCCAGAATGAAACGTAAGATAATATTAAAAACCGTGTGCCAGTTAAGATGCATTATCTTATTATCATCATCTAATAGCAGCTCTGTGAGTTTAGGTACTAGATGTAGTCATTCTCTCTCTCTCTCTCTCTCTCTCTTCCTCTCTTTTGCCCCCCTTACTCACCTTCTCTTTCTCTCTCTGCTTAAACTATAGAAACTCACTGTCACATAGTCCTAGGGAAGAGAAGTCTGAGAGTAAGGTGCCAGGAAGGTCAGTTCCTGTTCTGGCCTTTTCCCATACATGAAGGTGTCTTTGTATAGCTTCTTATCTGTGTGCCCAGTGGTGAGGGACAGAGAGAGAGAGGCACAGACAGACAG